>JAOXYJ010345659.1:0-15610 GCA_028566555.1 Lithophaga nigra | reverse complement strand
TGAATGTTGACGAATGACAAATGTTTTACATTGATCAATTATTTTCAAGAGCTCAGATATTTTATTCATAATACATGATGGTATATATCCTTATTTTGTAACTGGTCCAATTTTAATAGTGATTGTCATTTTCATATTTTCAACCCTTTGACATAGCATTTATGAGGGTATTATTTATATTTTGTACAGGACCAGAATTTGTATTTGAATATCTACAATTGCCTACTTTATGATGTACTCATGATGATGTGAAGAATCTTTGCAGCCCTATTGTACCACATACATGGTAAGATCTGTGTATTCAGTGTATTTTTATTTCAGTGTATTGTCATTGTATTGTCCGTGTTGTCTTTTATTATTTTCTTCAGTTATCGTATTGTCAGTGTCTTGTAATTACAGTTCACCTATGTGTCGTATTTTTGTGCTATCTATAGATGTTCACCAAGTTTGATTTATTTATCATTCTTGAAGGTAATAACAAGAAATAATATACGTATTTATCTATACAACTTATTACTTGGTGAATTACTGAGTGACAATTATATTTTCTATATATATCCGACCAGGTTAATTCATATTGAACTGACTGATATACATGTATTTTACATTGTTGTACGCTCGAGTTATTGCCCTTTGTACACTGTCTTGTCATTGTATTTATGTATGTGTTATTGTGTACTTTCAGGGGTTATAAACTACTTGTTGGTAATAAACATATTGAATCCTAACCCGAGTTTTGTTGATCCTACCGACCCGGCTACAAATGGCGCCCACTACGTCTGCGATGTTTAGATGATCAACGAGTGACTGCCTGCATTGATTCTTCCGTACGGAGCCTCATCAAAGTTCATGAACTAGGACATTGACATTTCCGGAAGTCCGCTGTTAATTTGTAAACAGAAACACGTGTGTGAAAATTCCGATATACAGATGACAGATAGAGACTGTGATGCATCGATGCTTATTCTTATGTGGTGAGAACATCTACACTATTAATTATAAGCGTATATTGTATTATTTTGGTAATATTTGAAAACTTTGTTTTTGCCATTTACATTTTTGGTTTACATTGAACTTTGTGTTTGATATTTTTTTTCTGAACTTGAAACTTTGTAATTTTTTTTTGAAAATCCAGCTGGTATATATTTTTGAGAATTGATATACACGAGAGTACTCTGTGGGTAGTTTGAATGTTTATTCACAGTTCATACATGTAAGTGTTTATTGCACCCCCATTTTGAGTTTTGAATTTAGATTTTTGACATATTGTCATAGGTGCACCAGATAGTAAAACATGTACATGTAGATAAATATTTGGTATAAGTACTGAGGTTTATTGAGTATTTAACCATACAGTGACTTACACAAGTGGTACTTTGTATTTTTGTTCAAATTTTCAGTACTTGTGTTTTGATTTTTGACCTTAGTTATGTTTTTTTGACACTACATCTTAATTTGATATTATTTTGTGTTTGTGTATTGATACATAAGGTACACTATACTGTAGATTATATATAGATACTGTATAACATAGGGTGATTATGTTATAATTTGTGGTGTATTTATTCAAATTGTGGTGTAGCTATAGGCATATTTTTATGTTGTATGTATCTGAGTGTATATGTTCTTGTGGTTGCTTGTATGAGAGCTACCTACCCTTCACCTTTTAATAAAGCTTGCCCACCCCTACACATACCTTACTGTTGCACCACAGTGCATGAAAATTAACACATTTCTCATACAGATATAAAACATTGCCCTTGTATATATATACAGTTCCATATTGAGTGAAATCATATTATTTACCTGCATATAGTTACATAGAACAGGTGCTTTTACACTTGGACTGAGATCAAGTGTATTTATTGTACATTGAGACCAGGTGCATATATTAGTATATAGTGAGATCAGGTGCATATATATATATCAGTACTTATACTTAGTGAAACCAGGTGCAGTTATACATACATGTATTGATTGTTCCAGAGATAGAAGAGGAGAACATTTGATGTGTTAGTAAGTTATCCCCAGCCCATGAACACATAAAAATATTGCATACACATAGGGCTTGACACATTTAAACACTGCATGGTTGTGTTGTGAGCTAACTTTATGTTGTAGCTGTCACTGTTGTACTTGTACTTCAGTTTACTTTATTTTCTTTGTGTACTTTACTTTGATATTTGACTTTGTGCTTGTATTGTAATTCTTTGCTTTGTCTATTTGACTTTGTGCTTGTATTGTAGTTCTTTGCTTTGTCTATTTGCATTGACATTTGAGTTTGTCCATTACTGTGATACTTAGTTTATTTTCTTTTGCTTTACTTTGCTTTACCTTGTCACTTTGCTTTGACACTTTGCTTTGTTTATCACTTTGATCTTATTTATTTGGTACTTCATATTACTTTGATTGCTTTGTTTGACTTTATATATATTTATTGGTAGTATTTAGGGGAGATAACTCTAACTTTTCTGATTTTTGCATGTCACTGTAGGATGTTTTTGTACTACAGAAATTAATTTGTATTTTTCTATACCTTTTCAGATTTCTAGATCATAGTGTGACTAATCATATAGTTTCACTTGTATTTCAGATAATTACAGATTTATTATTCATATACTGATTTTACTTTTCAGATTTACTTGTCTGATTATTTGCTACTCACTTATTTTCAGACTAGTGAGTTTAGTTATTTATTTCTGTATATTTCACAGACAGTTTAGTTTGATTAATCATCTATTACTATACATTTCAGTCTTGGTTTATCACAGTTTGCTTCATTGTACCTGCATTCTAGAGGGACTAATTTTGAATTTTGGAACCTTTCAGTTCTGAAGTTACTTTATACACTTTTGTGTCTGGTATTTATCTTTGATATTTTACGTTTGATTTATTCTTTTTTTCAGATCAGAGATTTTCTAGCTTATTTATTTCACATACATGTACTTGTTTGGTTTGCATTTGTAGATATTACCATTTAGTGTGACACTGTTGTATAGTATTTGGAGGTATCATTATTTAGTGTGACACTGTAATGTATATTTGACATCTGAGTTTTCTGTTGTAGGACTTAGTCATTTAGGATACCTTGTCTACAGATTTGACTTTGTCATTTAGGATTACTGGTGTACATATTTGATTTTTGTGTATTTATTCTATTATCAGGTACTTGGTACTTTTGAGTACGTTTATTTATTTTTTTTTTTCCATTTTAGATACTAGGTACATTTAGTTTACACTTTACATTGCATGTACTTACATATTTATTGCATAGTTTACATTGTAGGTACTTGTATATTTATTCAGATTTCAGATTACAGTTATTTATTTACATTTTTTTTTCCACTTACTGTTCATTGTAGGTTCTTGATTGTATATATTCTTTCAGTTCATCAAGACTTATTCATTTATTAATTCATACATTTATACTTAAGGTGCTTGATTTGATTTCTTTGATAGTTAGTTGATTTGTACTACAGTACATAGTTTGCAGATTGTAGGTCTGACTTGTGTTTCTGTCTAATTGCTTAATTTATTCTTTTATACCCTTGATTTATTTTGCTGTCTTTTGATTTCAGATCTTACTTTCTACATTATATATATTATAGTTTTTTTTTTCTCTAGCTTCCAGAGTACATAGATATTTATTCTTAGGTTTATTTCCTTATTTCAGAAATATTAACTTGGTATTTGGATTTAATTTTTTTTTTCTTGCACAGGTATTTACTATTTGTAGGGCATTATTATTAATAGCTCTTTGCATTTGATTGTAGATATTTACTCTTACATTTTAGGTGTTTATTTATTGTAGGTATTTTCTGTATTTATTGTTTGACTTATCTGTATTTATTGTAGGTCTTTATTTATTTATTGTAGAACTTTATTCATTGTAGGTCTCTATTTATTTATTGTAGGACTTATCTTTATTATTGTAGGTCTTTCTTTACTTATTGTAGGTCTTTTTGCTTATTATAGGTCTTCTATATTTGTTGTAGGACTTTTCTTTGTTTATTGCAGGATTTTTCTTTATTCATTTATAGTTTATATCTGTTGTAGGTTTCATATTTTCTTAATATTCACACTTTATTTATTTCTTTTGTAGCAACTTTGTATTTGCCTTCTTAGACTTACTTTTGATTTTTTAATTTTTTTTATTTGACTTTATAGTTATAGTGGATTGAATCCTTTTGCTACACTTTATCATCATGTCTGAGGAGATACCAGAGGAGTATAAGGAATTGATTTCCACACTACAGAAGATGAAGATTCAGCCTAAGGCAGGAAACCCACAGCAATTTGAGGAATGGATAGATGCATATGCAAAGCAGAAACATTGAGATGTGAAACAAGAACAAGGTGCATCATCGTCATCATCAACAACTACAGCTTCATCCTCTAGCACCCAGCCACCCAGACTTAACAACTTTTCTGGAAGTAAAGACAAGAAAGGTGAAACATCATATGAACTATGGAGATATGAAGTCATGGGGTTGATTGGAGACAAGATCCACTCAGAAGAAGCCATAGTCCAAGCCATTAGGAGATCAGTCAGAGGAGAGGCAGGACTTGTAGCAATGAGACTGGGACCACAAGCATCTTTTTTTTATTTTTTATTTGTTTTTCTAGTCAGGATTTTACATGTTGCCCATACATTATCACCTGACCAGGATCTTCTGGGCTTTTCTGACACTATTACATGTAACATTATGACTAAATTTTTTTTTCTATTTTACCGAAAACACCAAAATACTTGCACACTTACTAACCTTGTGATAACTTTCACCCTTCTTTCACACATTCACTCTCTTCCCCATGGACATGTCATATTACTAAAATATTAATGGAAAGGCTCTCTGTCAAATTTAAATTAATTTAGGTAGTTTATTAATAAACAAAGAAAAAAAATGCATTATTTACTCTGAAAAAAAGTTTTGTAATGGGGCCCAAAATCTCTCAGCCTTAAACTTCAAATTTTCCTTTTCTGCTGCATAAAAATCAAGTAACATATAATTTTTTACTTTGCACTTTAAGCCATCTAAAGTTGGTAGCACATTATTCAGTTTACATTTATAAATATACTGTTTAGCAATAACAAATAGTAAATTTAACAAATTTGTATCCTCAAGGGATCCAAAAAAAAACATTTTTCTTATCAATAGAGACATTTGGAAAAACAGGTTTCAAAAGTTGACAAAAATTTTCCCAGAAAATTTGTACAAATGCACATTCATAAAACAAATGTTCAATAGTCTCATCATGAAAAGTACAAAAAGTACATCTCCTAGTGTCACTTATATGAATTTTATACAAAAAGGTATTTGTTGGAATGATTCGATGAAGTAATTTATATTGGAAACATTTTAAATAGGTATTTCTACAACATCGTCTAAGAATATCAAACATGAAATGCCATTCATCAAATGGTTCACCAATAGACTGCTCCCAAGCATAAATTTTACTGTCAGGCTTTTCAGCTATCTTTTGAACTAATAAATTATACACAAACTTCAATTTTTTGTTACATAAAATTCTTTGAATAAAGTTATCACTGGGAGTAAATACTTCAAAATTAAAACCAGCAGCATTAAACCTAATAAACCTTTTAAACGAAGCTGGTATGTTCGATAAAAGACTATAATACTTAATAAAATTGTCTGTGTTACACTTCTGTTTAATTTCTTCAAAACTTAAGAAATTGTGTGTTTCAGCATTAAATATATCACACACATGTTCAATACCATAAAGTTTCCATCTATTGAAAAAATCAAAATCAGGTTCATTTACATAATTAAGAATATCTGTAGACAAAATCTCTTGCATTTCTTCTCTACACTGAGGTCTCGCCTCTGAAAATGCAAATAACACATCTCTCCAAAATAAATTATTTACTTTCTTTGCCACAAATTGTACTTTTTCTTTTATTAAGTTGAAAACTCTTTCACCACCATACATTTTTAAATCAGACCCAATAATTTTCTGCCATACAGAATTAGTGTCCACAAGATATCTCTTTACCCAACCCAATTTAAGATAATCATTGAATGACTGAATATGAATCATTTTTAATCCCCCATCCAAATAGTCCCCAATCAAGACATTTCTCTTTAACTTCTCTGGTTTTCCATCCCATATAAAACTATAAAAAATTTTATTTATCTTAATAATCTTTTCTTGACTTAGGTTTGGTAGGGAGCTAAACAAATGTACAAGTTTTGGCAAAGCTAAAGTTTTTATCACAGTAATTTTCCCTAGGAGAGTTAATTTTCTGTGCTGCCAACTTTTCAACACATTCATTAGTTCTTTGATTTTTTCATTATAATTCAAATGTACAGTATCATCTCTTGTAGTTCAAGTGAGAACCGAATCCCTAAAAGTTTAAAATTACTATTTGACCATAACAAATGAAAATTTCGACATAACACTGAATCTGAATACTTTTTGCTACCAATCCACACTGCTCGAGTTTTTGTAGGATTCATTTTCAAACCTGATATATGATAAAATTTCTCAAAACATGTGAGAGATTCTTGTAATGATTTTTCACAACCATCTAAAGTTAAAAAGTGTCATCAGCATACTGACTTATTAATGATTCTGATTCTCCAACAAATATACCTTTTATATCTGGATTGGATTTTATCTTAAGAGCTAACAACTCAACACCAATGATAAATAAATACGGTGATAATGGGTCACCTTGCCTGCATCCTCGTTCCAGAGAGAAAAAGTTTGACATATTACCATTATTAATAACACAGCTTTTAGCATCTTTGTAAAAGGTTATAAACCATTTACAAATTGATGGTCCAAAATTGAAACTTTGTAAACTTTTTAAAAGAAAGTCCCATTCAACAGAATCAAAAGCTTTTTCAAAATCAATTAATAATAACAAACCTTCTAAATTATTTTCTTCAAGATAGTGCATTAAATCATATAGTAACCTAATATTGTCCCCAATAAATCTATCTTTTATAAACCCTTTTTGTGACTCACTAATAATTTTTGGTAGAATGTTTTTGATCCTATTGGCTATAGCAGCTGAACCGATTTTCAAATCAACATTGAGAAGGCTTATAGGTCGCCAATTGTTGAGATATCGTCTATCTTTATTTTCTTTAGGAATGCATGTTATAACACCCTGAGTCTGAAACTGAGAAAATTTACCATGTTCATATCCATAATTTAGAGAACGCAGAACAAAAGGACCAATGTTTTTCCAAAAAAATTTGTAAAACTCAGCAGTGAATCCATCTGAGCCTGGACTTTTATTATTGCCCATTGGCTTCAGTGCTTCACCACACTCTGAGAAAGTTAATTCGCCTTCTAAAGAGTCCTTAACTTCATCAGAAAGTTTAATGTCATGATGAAAAAAAGTTTCATCTGATGAATTTAAATATTTTACTTTTTGTGACGTATATAAATTTTTGTAATAATCTTCCTGACATTTAAGTATTTTAGGTTGTTTTCCATCATCAGTGATAATTTCTGACAAAGTTTTATTAACAAAATTCTTTTTTTCCAACTGACAAACAAATTTAGTGCACTTTTCCCCATTTTCATGCCAGTTGGCCTTAGATCTCAACAATAAGCCATCAACAAGCTTCTCTCGGTGTCTTTCTAATTCACATTTTTTCTCTATCAACAAATTTTGGTTTTGATCTGAAGGTTGTGTATTGACAAGATTTTCAAGTTCTTGAATATTCTTTTCCAATTTTTTAGTAATCTCTTGAGTCTCCCTAGATTTTTTAATACAATAGGAGATAGTAAAACTTCGTATCTTAACTTTCAATAATTCCAAAAATGTTTGATCATCACATGACAAACTAACATCATGATAATTATCGGTATCTCCTGATATGTAATACTCTAAAACTGTATCACTGATACAGCTTTTAACAAACTGAACATAGTCTGGATCCCTCAGCAGCTGACTATTGAACTTCCAGTAGCCCCTCCCACGTTTGGTGAGGGATGCCTTAAAGCAAAAGTCAATAGCTGAATGATCCGTTTTATATCCCGGAATTACATTAGTTTTTGTCATTAAAGACAACAGATCCTCTGATACTAAGAAAAAAATCAATTCTACTTTGCCTTAAAGGAGTACGCTGACACCATGTAAATTTCTTTTCTTTTGGATTACACAACCTCCAAGGATCAACTAAGGAACAGTTTTCTATTAATTCATCAACTTTGTCTCTGCATTTTTTATGTCTATCATAATTAACATTAAATGTATCTATACCCTTTTCCTGTACAAAGTTCCAATCTCCACACATTAATATACTTGATGCTTTCAACAATACAATATGTTGCAAAATATCATTAAATATTTCAGGCTTGTCAGTATTATAACCATATAAATTTACTAGTACAAGTCTTTGTTCTTTAACAGTTAAATCTAAAATAACATATCTACCATTTTTATCAATAATCTCATTATGAACTTTAAAGTCAAAATTTGCTTTAAACATGATACATACTCCTGCACTATTACTGCTAAAATGACTAAAATAAATCTTTCCACCAAACTCATCCTCCCAAATTTTTTCAATTTCTTTAATACTATGTGTCTCTTGTAAACATATAATTGATGCATTTTTACTTTTTAACCAATTAAAAACATCTACCCTTTTTTTCTTATTTGAAAATAGCCCCTTAACATTCATGGATAATATCTTAACTTCACTACCCATTAATATAAAATATCTTTAACCCATAAAAGAGAGAGAGCAAATTTTGACCATGACAGCTCACACAAGCACACATAACAATAAGATGACACATTGGTATAAGTTCTGATACACTGAAGTGTATTTTGCAGTTTAACAATTTTTTTTTTACATTGCATATACAAGTCTTTATGCTTTATAAATTATTACATTACTTTAAGTACAAAAACAGAAAAAAGAAAAGTATATTCAGTGATAGCATAAAAGAATCCAACCAAAAATGAGTTATCTCCCCTCAACATAATTATTACACTTTTATGTTGAAAAACATGTTTGAATTATGTCCCTTTAAGGTGATATGAAACATTTTTTAATTGTATCTGACACAGTTTATGTACATTTACCTACAGTTTATATTCTTCACATATCTTTTATATAACAGATAAATTACATTTTAGATGTTCTTAAGTCTGATACATTTTCATTCAATTTTCTGTAACTTCTTGTCAATGTCATCAAACAGTTCAAATTTGTACTTCTTACCACTTTCAGTCTTTGCGTATACTGCACAATTGAAGTACCATACGTTTTCAAACTTCTCACTTTCACGCAGTCTGGTCATCAATCCCATGTTATTTTTTGTCACGTCATCAACTAGCCTCAAACCTTCTTTGGGTAGATTCTTCTTCACTCTCATCACCCTTGACTTGACGTCTGAATTTATGAACTTGACTAAAACATGAGGATGTTCATCTTTTCTACTTCTGATCCTGTGGATAGCTTGGATCTCTGATGGTTCGATGCTGACGTTCAGCATTTTCTTAGCAATGTTATCAATGAAGTCAGATTTTATATCTTCTTTTTCATTTGCAGGATAGTTAGTTACTTTGATGTTAAATTTCCTCGAGTATTGCTCATTGTAATTACCCATTCTTAGAGCCTCTTTTGATCTAATCTCATTGTCTGATATGGCGGTTTTCAATTCCACAATTGTCTTTCTCTGAGAAGCAATGAGTTCTCTAAGATGTTCATTTTCTGAGCTAAGATCTTCTATAGCTTTCTGATGTTTCCCTGTTTTCGCCCTAAAGGTTGCATCCCACTTATCATTTAACTCCTTTTTTACATTGTTCATTAATTTTGAAAATATGGATGTAACCAAAGTTTCTAGATCTTTCTCTTTTACTAACTGTCCCAGGGCTTGATCAAGATCAGACTTCTTAACGACATCTTGAAGACTCTTTTTAATGTCAATCAAATCTGACTGCAATACACCAAATTCTAAACTTGAATCCATCTCAACGTCTGAATGAGTTCGTTTGGGTTCCTTTGAGGGTTTTTCTGATGTATCTTTGTTAGGTTTTTTTGCTGCAAGCAATGTTTGTACAGATTTACCTCCTGGTTTAGTTGAATGAGGCATTGTTAATATCTATGTTAATACATATATCCACAGGCTACAGAACTACCACTACCACTATATGTTTCACAACTGAATTGTACTCACTAGTATAATCATAAATAATAAATATACTCCTAAATATTATTAATCCTCATCTAAAGTTTGATCTGATTATATAAGCATATTCCTGACACTTCAAGCTTGAAGTCCATATAATTTTCTAAGCATAGATCTCACAATATCCACAGAAAATTGTCAAAAACTGCAGAGCTAATTTTCAGCTACTGATTAACTTGACAGCCATCTTAATCCTATCCACAAGCATCTTTGACAGAGATCCTTACAAATATGGAGAGTGTTTTTGGAAATGTAGATGAGACTGAAACCATCATGAGTGATTTCTACAATGCCAGACAGACAGAAGAAGAAAATGTCTCTGCATGGAGCTGTCGTTTAGAAGGGATATTAGATAGAGCCATAGCTACACAGAAGATAAGCAGATCCCAGGCAGACACCATGTTACATGATATGCTGTGGAAAGGTCTAAAACCTGCACTGAAAGACATCACACACTATGAGAAGGAGCGGTACTCATCCTTTGACCAACTAAGGACAGTCTTGAGAAGAATAGAGAAGGAACACCAACTAGACCAACCTGCCAAGTTGAAAGTTACATCAAAACAGGCTGTAGTCACAGAACAGACAGAATCAGAGCTAACTGGTATCCTGAAGCAGATGAACGCTAGATTGGAGAAGTTAGAAGAACAACAGCAGAATAAAGACCAGCAATGCCAGCAACAACAACACCAAAGTTCTCAACAACGACCCTACCAATATCCACAGAGATTTAACAACTATAGAGGTAGAGGCAGATTTAGAGGAGGTAGATACAGAGGTAGAGGTTATGGCAGAGGATATGGTAACCAACAACAACAGCAGCAAACCACCTTTAAGTTTCCAGAGGTCATCTGTAACCGTTGTCATCGGGAAGGACATATTGCCAAGGGTTGCCGTAGTAACACAGATGTAAATGGGAAGCCTTTAAACTGATGGATGTCTTCGACGAAGGGCGGCCGATTGACATGAAACAAACCAGCCCTATTCAACCTATAAAGAAAACCATACCACCTGGACTTTGTGGACAACCTACAGAAACCAGCATTTTCATCAATGGAGAAGAGACGTCTGTTCTTTTGGACACAGTGTCCACAGTATCCACAGTTTCACACAGTTTTTATTGTGAACATCTGAACCAGATACCACTGCAACCGTTAGAGAACAAATCATTAGTGTACCATTGATTTATTAATGCCACTATTCAGCTTAAAGACACAGATACCATCTACCGATGTATATTCCTGGTTATTCCTGATAGTCAGTATCATTTCAACGTACCAGCATTATTGGGAACCAACATCTTAATAGTGATCATGGAGCATTACAAATACAGATATGGCACCCGTTTTCGTCAAACAGCAGACCTCACTACACCTTTGTATTCTTCATTTCGCTGCATCCTACTTCGCGAAAAGGAACTCCGCAAGAACAATAGTAGATTATCTTTGGTAAAATCAGCTGAATACCAGAAGATCACACCTAACACCAACATCTTCATCCGCTATGACTACCATGGAATTGCCATATTATTCCACACATGCCATCACTCACACTACAGATTCATCTACCCTTCCACCATAGAACCATCATTAGCAGATTATCAGCACCAGCATAATGAGTTGTTTAAAATTAAGATCTGCAATGTTACCAACTGTCACGATTCCACCCAACGCAATCAGTCCAATCAGTCCAGATACAGAAAACTTCAGATACTATGAAGAAAGAATTTTTACTACCGTTACTAGAGCAAGTAGAGATATCCACTGGCAACATTCCCGACAACTACAACGAGAAAAGGATTTGATCAAGTCATACCAGGACATATTTTCCAGCGATGACTATGATATTGGACACACCGACTTAGTTCAGCACAGGATTGAATTGGAAGATGAACATCCGTTCAAACAGCGCTATCGACACATACCCCCAGCAATGTATGAGGATGTTAAGAGCCATCTACATCAGATGTTGAGAGCTGGTATCATCAGGAAGTCGCATAGCCCCTACGCTTCAAACGTCGTATTGGTGAAGAAGAAGAACGGATCACTAAGGATCTGTGTAGATTACAGACAGTTGAACCTGAAAACCAAGAAGGATGCTTATGCTTTGCCTAGGGTTGAAGATATGCTAGATTGCATGGCCGGCAACAAGTATTTTTCCACCGTAGACATGAAATCTGGATATCATCAGGTTGAAATCTTTGAGCAACATAAAGAACGGACAGCATTCACAGTTGGACCACTAGGATTGTTTGAATACAACAGAATGCCATTTGGATTGGCCTGTGCTTCCGCCACGTACCAACGACTGATGCAAGACTGCCTAGGTGACCTCCATATGAGCGTATATTGCGTTTTCATTGACGATATCATCATATTCGCCAGAACATTTGAGGAACACTTGTACAAATTGCAGCTAGTCTTTGACAAGATACGAGAGGCGAACTTGAAGCTGTCACCATCCAAATGCTCGTTTTTCAAGCCCAAAGTAAAGTATGTTGGTCACGTCATTTCTGAGACAGATCCAGAAAAAGTAGACAAAGTGCTGAATTGGCCCACTCCACAGTCATCAGAAGAAGTTAGAAGATTCATCGGCTTTGTCGGATACTACCGTAGATTCATCAAGAGCTTCAGCCAGGTAGCCAAGCCGTTGACTTCTATAATGCCATCACCAGTTACTAAGAAGGGTAAAAAGAAGAACAATCAGGAACAGCAAACCTTTCAGTGGACAGAGAAACAGGAGAAAGCCTTTAACAATCTTAAGGAGCTCTTAGTATCAGCACCGATCCTTGGTTATCCAGACTATACCAAACCATTTGAAGTCCATATCGACGCTAGCGGTCAAGGTCTAGGAGCTGTGTTGTACCAGGAGCAGGCTGGAGTACTCCGTGTGACAAGTTCCACGACTACTTGTCAGGAAACACGTTCAAGGTGCTGACGGATAACAACCCGCTAACCTATGTGCTGACCACCGCACGATTGGACGCCACCGGACATCGTTGGTTAGCAACCATGTCAGCTTACAACTTCCAGATAGAATACAGACCTGGGAGTCCAGTGCAGATGCTGATAGTCTTTCCCGGTTACCAGCTACTACCATCAGCAGTGATTCCATCAAAGCCATCTGTGGAAGTACGCAGACCCCTCTTGTAGAAGCCTATGCTATATCACCAGATACCATCGATATCAACGGATTGGATATGCACATAAACGTTTCTACTGACATCAACTGGTCGCATGTACAGGCTATGGATCCATCGCTGAAGTCCTGCATTGATATGCTGAAATCTGGACAAACGCCAAAGAAAGGACAAGCACCACCAAGTCCATTACAGAAGCAGTTTAGTCACCTTCGACTTGTTGACGCTGTGTTGTACCGAGAGGTTACAGTTGATGGACAACAACACCACCAGCTAGTTTTACCATCACCTTACACTGACACAGTACTTGAGAGCTTACACAACGAGATGGGACATCCAGGCAAAGACAGAACCACCAGTCTGATTAGGGAAAGGTTTTACTGGCCAGGAATGTGTAAAGACATAGAGGAATGGATTCACAAATGTGAGAGATGTACCAAGAGAAAGTCGAATCCACAGAGAGCTCCGCTAGTCAACATAACAACCACTCAGCCCATGGAATTGATATGCATCGACTACCTAACCCTGGAACCATCGAAGGGAAACATCCAAGACATACTCGTCATTACAGACCATTTTACTCGTTACGCTCAGGCTATTCCAACTCGTAACCAGACTGCAAGAACCACCGCAGAAGCCTTATTTAACAACTTTATTGTACACTACGGCATTCCAGCTAGAATACATTCGGACCAAGGACCATGTTTTGAAAGCCAGCTTATACAGGAACTTTGACGTCATATTGGAACAAAGAAATCCAGAACTACACCTTACCATCCTATGGGCAACGGAACAACAGAAAGATTCAACAGGACTCTGATTTCCATGCTTGGAACTTTACATCCCAAACAGAAGACGAACTGGTAGGCTCATGTTGCACCGTTAGTGCATGCTTATAACTGTACTCGCCATGATGCCACCGACCAGTCTCCATATTCCTTGATGTTTGGTCGTCATCCAAGATTGCCAATTGACCTGGCATTCGGACTTATGAAGGACAAAGATAGGAAACCACAGTCTCTGTATATCAAGGAACTTAAGGTAGCGACTACTGCAGGCACAGGCATACCATCTAGCCTCAGAATCAGCGAAGAAAGCGAAAGAGAAACAGAAGACCTTATATGATCTAAAGGCCAGAGGAGCTATGGTTGAAAAAGGAGATAGAGTACTTGTCAAAAAAGTGGTATTTGATGGCCACACAAATTAACAGACAAATGGGAGGATGATATATATTTAGTACTGGACCAACCGAATGATAGCATCCCGGTGTATGTAGTTCAGAAGGAGAGCGGAGAAGGAAGGAAAAGAACGCTACATAGGAATTTGTTGTTGCCAGTTGGATATCTCTCGGATAGACAGCCAGAGGATAAACCACCGAAACCTATACCGAGACCAAGGACTAGAGTTTCGAAACAACCATCACCAGTGAATACTAAAGACTCTGCCATGGAGGACACTGATAGTGACAGTGAGTCAGACATTTGGATAGACCCAAGACAGAATGTGGCCAACACTAGACCCAGTGCTGACGATGATGCATTAAGTCATGGGCATCCGCATCATGAGGACATACCTGAACCAGAAGGGGACGCCCACTTCACCGATGTTGAAGCTGGTTCAACAGGAAGCGCTTCCGACATGCAGACACAAGACAGGGTAGAGCAGGAGTTAGCTGTTTCAGATAGAGACTCAGATATTGCAGATTCTCCTGTTGATGATGATGATGTTGATGATCCTCCAGTTGTGCCTCGACGATCAGGTCGTGCGAGGAGACAGCCTGAGTGGTTGATGTCTGGTGACTATGTCACCAAGTCTGCAGTTCCACTGGACATTGCTTCTGTTACTCCACCTACTGCTGAGTGGAAGCAGAAGGCAGATGTTTTATCATCATTTGCAGACAGAGGTCTTTTCACTGGTATAGAGACTGATGCAGGGAAAGCTTTGCTTTCCATCCTTACCGCAGACCACTGAGTTTGATGATTCTGTTTTGTTGATATAGTTATTTTAGTATTAGGACATGTATTGTTTATTTATTTTAGTAATCATATGTTTTGCAGTTGATATTGACAGATATTGACAGGTTGCAGTGATAGTCAGTGCAAATAATGTTATATAGTTTACTGATATTGACTTTTGTACAATTTTCAGCTACCTCATACCATTCATGACGAGGACGTTATTTTTTATGGCGGGGGTGTATATTACAAAGTGTATATTATTAACATTGATTAGTATTTTATTATATTTCATGAGCTCTTCATTTTCTTATATTTCTTTCTCCAGTGCTTG
>JAOXYJ010344554.1:0-15614 GCA_028566555.1 Lithophaga nigra | reverse complement strand
ACAAAGACGGTTTATTAGGAATAATCGTATTTATTACATTGTATTAATTTAAAATTAACTTAACACGTGGTATTCCACGAATGGGACCGATGCACATACTTTTACTTTACACGTGAGAGATTTTTGAAAAAGAATACGTGGTGTTATTCCAACCAGAAAGACAATATTAGTTCAATCATGTACCTGTGACTGAAAGGTAAGACTGCACTTTTACATAACGGAAATAAATTCATGACAACAGGTCATGTGTGTCAAAACAAACATGTAGAGTAATATTTGAATGACAGGTGTGTCGGATTTAACTGTTTTAAGCGAAACTATTCATGACTATTTACGTAATGTCATATTATTCATTAAATATTAAAACCCCTTTGTTGACACTACGGGAAATTTTAATCCTAAAGTAAATAAACACCTGTAATTTTTCCGGTAGAATGAATATACAAAGAAATGCAAAGAAGAAATCAACTACACATTGTACAATGAAATCAGAAAAGTATTATAATTTTGACAACACATTGTCACACACTTCTGGACACACTAATGTGTAATGATATAACAATATAACTGAATAACACGTGAACTGAAAACCTGCAAACAGTTTGGTGATCCTCGTTATTTTTTACCGAAATTACATGCGAGCCCTCGCCTGTGATACCAATTTACAAAATGTATAGCAGCAACACGAGTCGGACACAGTAAGTGTTTGTGTCGGTATGTGTTTGTACACGCCGTGCTAAAACCCGTATAAAATTAAGTGTTCAACAGATTTCATCTAACATGATGTAGTGAAGTTTAAGTACACATACAAATTCCGAAGAGTAGATGTAAAGTTGTTTAACATGTAGGCCTAAAGACAATATTGGGTTATCAAATTCACTGGATATTCTGTTTTTCTGTTATGCGGAGTTGAAAGCATTCAGCTGTATGTTTTTATATATTTACAGAAGCAATGGGTGTTTTTGATATAGTCCATTTTACTGAGGCTTCACTGGAACGTAAAGATGACGAACCGTCAGTATGGGCATGCTTTGGCTTCTACCCTAAAGAAATAACATGGACACATCTTGTGTACGAAGCAGTTATGTACGGTGAACATCTTGATGAACCTCAAAAAGCAGTCGTCAAAATCAGAAGATTTAGACCTGGAACAGAAGAGTTTTGGCAGTCTCGTCTAGATACAAATGCTCATGTTTCAGGTGTAGCGAGTGTGTTCACAGAGAAAACTGGCGCCGGAAAAATTACCTTTGTTGAGCAGTATCTTGCCCCTTTGACAGGATATTCACGGTGGGAAAAATTTTGCCGTGGCATGAAACAGTACGACTTCCGAAATTTGAAAAAAGGTGAAATAGTATTAATTGAACCATTAGTTTCCGGCTGTATGGAAGTCTTTCAGGAAGACATTGTTCTTGATGCCTTTTCGCATTTTTCATATATAGAGGGTAAACAACAGTCAGTGATCGCAGTTTTTAAGGGTAGGAAAAGTGGAAATGAATATCAATTAATCACGCCAAAAATTTATACCTCTCAAAAGGAATTAAATGAATTCTTCAAAGATCATGTGTGCAATGATTTGTGTGGTGGGTGGCACAAGCCAACTGTGATGGTAAGTACAGACGCCCCATTGTTTGATTTACCAAGCGAACATTTAAAACTCCAAAGACAGACGTCTGTTCGTGTCCAGGACCCAGGTGAACATGCACTTCAAACAAAAATGTCATCACAGCAATGTGGAATTCTGCGAAATCACAATCCTGTCGATCATCAGGCCTCTTCATCATCACCGGGCAAGAAAAAAGTCACAACTATTATGCACGCCGTATATGTTCATGAAGATCCCAAGGTCGAGGAAAAAGAAAAAAGGACACCAGTGCAAAAAATGTTAACATCACCATACACTGACAATGCTATTCGAAAGGAAAAACAAGACACAAACGCTCGTGTCTTAAGAAATAATACGGAACAAATTTCCCCTCGAACAAAAAATAAGCCAGTCAGAGTACATACAATGGATGCGCATCGTATTGGAATTCCAAAACAGCTAAATGTTCGGCAAACAGAAAAACCCGAAATTAAACCTAAACCGGAAATTAAACAAAAGGCGGAAGTGAAACCTAAACCCGAAATCAAACCAAAACCAAAATTACAAAGACAAGAAAGAACAGATCGTGAAGATGAACTAGACGATAAATTTGGGGCCCAAAAGATGGCTGTTCAAGATGAACTGAAAGCTAAATTATCAAAATTGTCAAAGAAAGACAAGAAAGGCAAAAAGTCAGATTTGCAAAGTACTGATACCAAAAAACCATATCAAAAAACGGAAAACAATTCTTCTGAAAGACAGTCTGAACAAAATAAATCGGTGCATCAATCCGATACCATAGAAACAAAAAATGTTCAAGGTTTGGAAGCTGTTCAAGAGAAATCTGACAATATTGATGTTGATATTTGTGCAACCAGCTCACCAGCTTTGCGGAATTCATACAACTCTGTTCAAGAAAAATGTAACAGTATTATTGCTACAGATACTGCAACAAGTTCGCCAAAATCTACAGAAAGTATAACGGAAAAGAAGGTTAAATCCCGTAAATCCCTTAGGAAACAGGCTACACTAGCCACGTGATAGCCGTCTTTGTTTTAGTTTTCGCTCAGCTTCAGTCTTTTAATGCCAAAGATATGTTATGAAAATATTTGCTTTGTGATTTGTCCTTAATTCATGATCATGTGAAAAAATATACATGGATAAAACCACTGTTTACGCTGTTTTTTTTAATCAAATTTTAATATGAAAAATATGCTTATCATCCCGTTTCCATCAGACAATTAGATAGCGTTCATTTTGCATGTGGTAAACTCTTACATGTAGCTAGCGTTTAGAATCATTTCCAGGTTGTATTTAATTGATTTCAAGTTGTATTATGTCGAACTATTTTACAAATGAAAAGCGAAAACCACCGACCTTCATGCAGCTTTGAATGAAGTGTTTGTTTGTATTTTAATGGAGTTACCACCATTATCAGCGATTTCTGAAGCTTTTTTTATGACAATGGTTAATTTTATTATTTGAGGAAACGAAAGTATCCGACCTTCGGTAAATTTCCTGTAATTTTATAGTATTAAGATTTTTAAAACTGTTTTGCATTCGCTGAGACATCCGTGATTTTATAACCATATAGATAACAGCGATCTAATTTCACCAGCAACCTAGACTTTTTGAATTAAAAAATGCACTGCTTAAAGCCACGAACCTTTTCAACGTTGACGTCACTTTCTGGTGTGTAGCATTTTTTGTCAATTTTTGTTGCCTCATCGTTTCTGTTAGTGTTTGATTCTTTATTGATTGCGGTCTTGTCTCCAGTGTTTGGATTTGATTTTTAATTGATAACGGTCTTGTTTTGACCCCTGGATAGATGATTTACTGAATTTCGGTAATCTTCCCCTTTTTTATAGCACGTTGTGTATTTCATATATACGATGATCCATATTAAAGTTACATGAATTGTCTTTCAGTGATCCAATGCAGCGATTTCACTCTCCATCTCTTGCGCATAAAGTACCTGATGAGTAGGTCTTGCATCTTCATCATATAAAAAGCAGACTTCACAGTACACTGCAGACCTGATTCACATTAACAATCCTTAATGTACAAATTAAAGTAAAATTCACGTGACCATAGTGATTTCACTCAAATTAAATGTAAAATTACAAAATGTTTACGCATTTTCATCTGTTAAACTCGAACTGTTTAGTATTTTAGAGTGATACTTGAATTGCAGATGAATTTGTGTGCAGTCTGGAATCGGGTGAGATTCAGACTGACTTTTCTTATGAAATTCCTCTTATTTCCGTGCAATAGCGAAATCATGAAAATGTCACGTAAATTAGTTATATATTGGCAAATATTGCTAACAATCGTGGTATTTTGGATTTTCTGCAAATATTTCGTCTTAATTGTTGTTCTTTGCCATATCGCGATTTGGTGCTTTTGTACGTGTAATCGTCCGTTCATGATGATTTGAATGAAAAAGCCTATACTTACCTTGAATCTTTCTTTTTGATAACTATTTTCGTATTTAGTTGGGTGATTAAATCTACAAGAGTTGCGACCCTTTTTCTAGTCTGTCCTTTGTTTGAGCACCATTCAATTTTATTTATTACGACATTTTTAATATTTTCAATTTTAACTTCTATAAATCCCGTTTTCGGAATAGTTTCTCGAGGTATTGTTTTAGTAATATCTCGTCCGTTTTGGATTGTTGTTTGTAGGTTATGGGAGGATAACAATTTGGAGACGGAGGGTTTTAGCCGGGCTTTTTGTTTGGAAAAAGTCTTCAGCCGGCAAATGTTTTTTGCACCGACTGAGGTCCTTTTTTCTGCAACGTCTCCTGATTTTTGCTTAAACCAGACGCAAATATCCAAATGAAACCTGACCTGTTATTATTTTTTTTATTGCAAATCACGATGTTCGCTTTTCATCATTCTGAATTTTTTCGAAATTTCTCGCACTAAAAGTCAAAGGGTCATTCCATTATCCAGCAAATTTTAATACAGTTTTCGGCCGAGTTGTAGCAATGTGTTTTTTTAATCGTGTGTAAAGATCTTGTGTGCGGGATTGTTGTTGCCTAGCGGACGGCTTTACAAAATTTGTATAACGTTAAACAACCAGTCAGAAATCGCTGTGTCTTGTTATAATCATACTGAATTTTCGATCGACACAAATAAAGAACCACCCTTAGTTCCAGTTCAATCAACTAAGTCGTTCAGACAAGATTGTTGAAATTTCAGTCAATCAGACAAGCCATAAGATCGTTTGAGTGGCGAAAAAACTAGTCAAACTTTTAAGGACCAAACATCTTTTAAAGCTTAAGTTACGTAGGCCAAGTGGGTTCAGACGATAAGATTTTTTACATTTCGGTGAATCAGAAACCGTTTGCAGTATTCCGACCATACAACATGTCCAACTGGCATAACACTTTGAAAATGTCATAAATAAATTCTTTAAAGATCATTTCAATCGGCTTAGTTCCAGGCAATTTGATTTTCCAGTTCCAATTAATCAGAAACCGTTTTCACATGTGGCAGCCATATTGATTGTCAGATCATCACAAAATAGAGAATCTCTGTAAAAGCCATCCATAAATGATTTCTTTTTCTTTCAGATCATATAAGCCTGGTGGTTTGTGCAAAATGTTTGAAATTTCAGCCGATCATAACACGTTTTGCGCTGTGGCAGTCGTATTGAATATCCGATTGCCAGAATTTGAGGCCTATTTTTAGAAGACCATAGATCATTCAATTGGCTCTGTGGTTTCCGAGAGGAAGATTAACGTGTGAAGTTTTCGCATGATGGACGCCAGATGATGACAACACCTCACATGTCTAGGTGAGCTAAAGGCTTGTGTAAGTCATAAACCATATATAAATACTACAGAGGGTCCTAGGACTCTCACCTAAGACATAACGTGGTAACATAAAACGAAACACATGACACTAATACTGGAAAATTTAACAGAAATTGACAGCCATAAAACTTTCAAAAACAGTCTAATATCATCTTCACTAGGAACTTTATATGCACCGGTAGACGTTTTGTTTTACGTATATATGTATCGATAGCATAATTGAATCACGTAAGACGCTAAGTAAATACTCATAAAATTAGCATTTTAAACATTCTGTATAATATTTTAAATTGCACAATTCTGAAGCAAGAATGCACAATACTTTCACATCTTACAAGAATTTATATTTTCCTCGACATTTTAACAATGATTAACTAGAACTAGGCAATATTTGTACTAGTGAGATCGTTGCAAAATGTTCTTGAAAAACATAGCTTGGGACATAAAGGGACCGTATACTCGCAGGGGACATGTACTTTTTTTAGTTTTTAGGGAGTTCGATTCTTTCGCATCTTCCAAACTCCTTGAACTCGCCCATTCCCCTAAGTAGTTATTTGTTACCATAGCATTATGAGCTTTAAAATTGCTACAGAATACCCATCATAATATTCCACTTCCGACCGTATTGACTAATAAGTTATAATTCTGAGAATTTCTTTGCAGTTCCATTCGATGTCCGTTTTGTTAGAATATCTGAATAAATTGTTCGCAGGTTCTATTATTGATGTTTATCATTTTATTTAATGACCTTTTTAAAACATAAATTCCCGAAGTTTATTCTCAACTAATTTTCATGATGATCACTGAAATAATTTCAACTTCACCACAGTCATGACCCGTTATGTTCTCTCAGTCCCAACATTAAACTCAGTCACGACCCATTATGTTCTCATTGTCACAGCATTAACCTCAGTCACGACCCGTTATGTTCTCATTGTCACAACATTAACCTCAGTCACGACCCGTTATGTTCTCATTGTCACAACATTCACAAGGTATATGTGTATACCAATTTGGATCTTGTAAATTTATGCCCGATCTAAAAGATTCGATAAGTTTTGTATTTGTTGGTACGGGTGTAGTTCTGGTTACTGTCGGTGTCTTATTTGCTGACTTCTGTAATAGACTAGTTTCTGTTTGCGGTCTATACGTAATATTAGCCCGCTTTTCATCGTTCAAATTGTCGGCAAACTTAACACTTTTTCCTTTCTGTTTTTGTTTTCCTGAACGCAAAGAAGAGTTAAGTGGTTTTTTATGTAGAAACACTAGTTCTAATTTTTTACATTCTTGTTGCATTACATTCGGTTGATCAACAGCTGTTTCTGTTGACACTGTAGCTTTACTATCAACTTCTACCAATATATATGGATGTCGTCCTTTCTCATTTGTATCTACAAACTCCTGTAAGTTATACTTGGTTAAAAAGTCTAGGTTGTTGGATTTTTCACAAAGATCAGTACCATTTTCTAGGAAGCCATTGCAAACAATATTTTCTCCGATATTTGATATTTGTTTACTTTCTGTGGGTGACTCCAGTGCGTCAGCTGTATTTATTTCTTTTTCAACTTCTTGTATTGGATTGTTTTCTGGAATTTTTTCAGAATCTACATTTGGTGTCACAGAATTATCAGACGACAGTTCAACCATTTTGGTTACTTCTAAAGCTTCCGTCTTTGGATTTTCAAACTCCGGGGACTCTGGTTTTGTTTCTGTAACAAGCAATTGTTCGATTGATAAACTCGTTTCGTTAATAGAATTTTCTTGAATGATATCATTTGCATTCTGTTCTTCTTGCAACCGAGAAGTTTTGTTTGAAATGCTTGGGATTTGTTCTGGCTGATCCGTCGTTGACACTTGGTAACTTGTTTCGTTAATCAAATTTTCTTGAACGACATCATTTGCATTCTCACTCACCAGAAAATGTTCGTTTGGTATGGTTGAGTTTTGTTCTGTCTGATCCACTGTTGACACTTGGTAACTCGTTTCGTTAACCAAATTTTCTTGAAGGACATCATTTGCATTCTCACTCCCCAGGAAATGTTCGTTTGATATGCTTGAGATTTGTTCTGGCTGATCCATCGTTGATACTTGGTAACTCGTTTCGTTAATCAAATTTTCTTGAACAACATCATTTGCATTCTCACTCACCAGGAAATGTTCGTTTGATATGCTTGAGATTTGTTCTGCCTGATCCGCCGTTAAAACTTGGTATGAAGTTATCTGTTGTTCGTCTGACATGTTTTCTTTGTTACCCAAGCATTCTTGGATCACCTCGTTTCCGTCTGTCATTTCGAAACATGGTAGCGTATTTTGTTCTAAAGTTTCACTTTTACTTTCTTCTGAATTTATTTTTTTAAAGTCTGTAGACATAATACCTGTATCTGAATGGGACAATGAAGTTTGTTGTAAATTTGACGTGTCATCAGTTACTTCTACTTCTAATTCTTCTGGTGCAAATTTCTTGTTATCATCTGGTCTACTTGTGTATTGATTCATTGCTATTACTTCTGTGTCTAATTCATGAAAAGAATCATCCTGACATGTGTACTTTGCTATAGGAGATCCATCATCCTTAGGTTCTATGAGACAATGTCCACTCTGCTGGTTAAATTCATTCGAGGTTAAGACTTCCGTATTTTCACAATCTTTATAAAGCTGTTTATATTCCGTTTCAAAATTATTTTGAATTTCACTGGATTCATTTTCTAAAAACTCTGTCTTTGATGAAGTGTCAACTGGAGAATCTGAACGATGAATTGTTGTGTCAAGGCACATATATTCATCTTGGTGGGGTATATTTGCGTACGAACTTATTTCCAGCACATTAAGATCGAATTCCTCTCTATGTCTTGCATGATACTGTTTTTCATCAATCAACGTGTGACTTTCGTTTAGTAAAGGCAAACTCTCTTTTTCAGTTTCGTTTTCATGACAGTATTTGGGGTTCGGTCTAACCACTAGAGTGGAATATTCTACATTAGAGCTCGGCATTTTATAATCCAGCTTTTCGATCACCTCCGTTTCCTGTTCACGACTGTCCCAATTATCAACTGGATTTTGTTGGAGAATAGCATTTTGTAGATATTGACCCTCTTTATCTGATTGACCAAAATCATATTCTACGGAGCCAGCACTTTGAATACGTGTATCTCTTCCGTCAAGGCAATCTAATTCACCTTCATCATTTTCAGTAACTTTGTTCTCGCATTGGTCCAGCTTCGTCTCAATTAAGTCTAATTGTTCAGATTTTGCATTTTGCTCATCATTTAAGACTAAATTTTTCGGAACCACAGACAGTGGTTCGCATTTACCACCAATGTCGGAATGCACCAGTGCAGTAACAACAGAATATGTACCGTCACAAGATTTTGCTCCAAATGTCGTTTCTAAATTAACTTGTTTGCCTCCAGTGTCTTTCGGAGCTTCTCTTAAATTCTCTTCTCGATCAATATTCGGCTTAATTTCGTTTTCAAAGTTGTAAAACATTGTATCCGTATCGATATCCATGGGTTTATCTGGTTGGCTTGTGTCTGGTGGCCTTTTAAATTTTCCACAAATATTATTACAGGTATGCTTTTGAAACCATCTGTGAATGTCAAATTTATGTGTGAACAGTTCTGGTGTAAGCAACAGATACTTGCCGTCGATTGTTTTGCTTCCTTTGAAGGAATGTATCAAACTTTGGCAATTACTCTCTGAATACGAAAAGTGTGAAAACGCTTCCAAAATTTTGTCGTCGTTTAGTAATTGTAAATCTCGCACAACATTTTCAATTAATACAATTTCAAATTTGAGCAGTCGTCTGAAGTATCTCGGCTTCATTTTCAGACAAACTTTATCCCATTTTGTATGTGCATGTAATGGTGCTAGATACTGATCAACAAAATCTATTTTAGCAGCAAGTGTTTGATCTGTAAATAGGACAGCCATTTCAGCTGCATACCGATTAAGATCGATTTCACCTTGCCAGTATCTCTCTGTTCCTGGTCTGAAACGTCTGGCTTTGACAACTCCAACTTCCGGTTTTTCTAGGTCATCACCGATAATCGCAGCTTTGTATATGAACTTATTTGCGGTAAAGAGTCGAGGGTATAATCCAAAACAGCAATAAATTGGCGGGCGTTCGCGTGCATTGGCAATTGACTTAGTCGTCCACTGTATCACATCAAATTTACCCATTTTGTTCTGTAATAAAAGAGAATGAAAATATTTCAAAATATGAACTGTAAATATTATACAAAACAATGTCATTACTACCACTGACATTAATAAGTATCCTTGATACTAGTTAAATAATAAAATGTAATTCAATAAGACTCCTGAATATGGTACAGACATTTACCAGAGAACAGCAGTCGTTTGAGAGATGATGAGATATCCAGCAAGAATAATCACGTGATAACCGAAGAAAAGCTTACTTAAGTCTGCATAACGCTGAAACAACGAAAGCAAAAATAGTCAAAATCCAAAGGAGTTTGCCTTCATCAACACCAACAATCTGTGCAAATTTTTGAGGGAATCGGTCAAAGCAAATTTTAGTTAAGGACGGACGAACGGACAATCCTATGCCATAATACTTCCCCCATATACGGGTGTATAATTAAACATTTTGTGCAAAAATTCTACAACTTATTTAACTAACTATAATTATTGTTATAATAATTGAATATTAACATTAGTAAGCCCCGTTTATCGACGGTAAATCACAGATTATTATGTATAATCCTAGTGTTACGTTTTCATAGGAAAAATGACATGGCATAAATGATACCTTCCAACACTGTTTGTTTGTTTGTTGCATGAATGACAGTTTGGTTTATTTAAAGATTTCTACAGATAAATCTTCAAGTAATGTGATGTTTACCTATGTTCGAAGTATGTTTGAAGTATCAAACAAGATAATTTAAAGCGTTTATATTTGCGAATTAGGACTTACAATCAACTTTGTCCTTTGTGCACCAGTGCTTTCCGCCACAATAAAAATGCTTTTAATACCCGGATATACGTTTAAAGGGAAAGACCTAAAAATTCAGGGCTGTACAACATGAACTCCCACAAAATGTGAGAAATGTGCTTCTTCTTGAAAACAACTGCAACTGTTAATAAATGATTATTTATGGTCTATTACCCATGTGTGTTTTAATACCAATATGAGCTCCAAGATGGCCTCCCTCAAGGAACATACTTTCAAATTAGACAATATGGGATTCTTCTTTTCGGAGACAATTAAACCGAACCTGTACATGAAAGATGGTCGTTTACCAAATTTATGCTTTTCATGGTAGTCAGAAGTCCATAATAGCCACCATCAGAAGCATCTTTATAATATAATAAGCATGTTAGAAGTGTGCTTATCTCTGAAATCAAGGAACATAATGAACCAAAACTGTACAAAATGATAATTTAAAATGATTCTGTTCGTTCGTTTGGAAATCAAGAAGACTGCCACTTCTAGATAAGGTTAACACAGTCTTCTTTGAAATTCTTTTCAACTTCTAGTTATAGAGCAGTATGAGCGATAAAATCTCTTGGGGTATCTTATTTAATATGATGTAATTGTAGACTAGGATTTAAAATGTGTATTTTAATTGTATTATCTAATGTCCTTGTTTGCCCTTCAGAAATAGGATAAACCCGCAGTACTTCCTCTTATGACATTATAGAATTAATCCTACATTTAAAGGTGTTCTCTGTTACTACTCTTACTAAGTGCTTTCGATTAAAAGATAAATGCCATTTAATTCTGTTTAGTGTTAATTTTAATCTTTGTGAATTAAAAGGAATAAGGATACGCGCGAAAAATGTATAAGTAGATGTATGAGTAAACAATAATTAAAATCACAAACTTGTAGCGTGTAAAGCGAATTAACAGAAGGAAATTGGTCCAAATCGCGCTTTTTTGGCTCACCTGGTTTGAAGAACCATGTGAGCTATTGCCACCTTACGTTGTTCTCGTCGTTAACTTTTCACATCTAAATCTTCACTGAAACCATGAACTGGGTCAATTGGAACCAAACTTTGCAGGGATAGTCCTTGGGTGGTCCTCTTTCAAAATTATATCCGGCAGTCCCGCCTTTCATTCAATGGCCATGACCTTTGATTGGCACATTTTTTGAAAATCTTCTTCTTCAAAACCAATCGGCCAACATTGATGTGTATAGTCATTTGATGATCCCCTTTAAATTATATCTGCTTACTCCGATTTCTAACCAAGATGGCCGCCAGTTTACATTGAATCCTACAAGAACTATGTGTAAGAAATCTCCTCTGAAACAATTGAACCAATTAAAACCAGACTTGGCTAGAATGGTCCTTTGGTGGTCCCTGTAAAATTGTATCCGATGACTCCGATCTCCATCCAAGATGGACGCCATTGCGGAACATAGTTTAACATAAGACCCTACTGGAAACATGTATAAATATTTTCTCTGAAATAACTGATCCATTTTAAACAAAACTTTGGTGAGATGTTGAATGGTTGGTCCCCTTTCCAGTGACCCCAACCTACATCCAAGATGGCCACTATCACGTAACATAGTTTAACAGAGGATCCTATGGGAGATGTATGTAAAACTTTTTCCCTCTGAAAACAGCAAATTTATACCAAACTTTTCTTGGGTAGTCCCGTTTAAATGCTATCTGATGACTCCGACCTCCATCCAATTTGACCGCCAATAAGTAACATACTTAAACATAGGACCCTGTGTGCAATATGTGTAAGAATATCCCTGAAACTGCTGAGCCAGTTTAAACCTTAAACCTTAAATTATGTCTGGCTGAATATAAATTTCTTCAAATGGCAAACCTGTTTACTTTAAGACAAAGATGGTGGAAACCTGAACTGTACATATATGATAAGTTTCTGAACATTTATTCCACCGTTTTTTAGTAAATTTGTAGTTTTGCCCATTTCAGGCCTTTATGCACATAAAGCATAAATGGTAAAATCTTAGGAACTAATGACTTTAATAGCTATGTGGTAGACCTGAAATGGAGGTCATTTCTTGAAATTTATTTGACACCCTTTATACGGACAGTAGATTCAAGAACTGCATGATAAACAAATGCTTTTGACTACCAAATGAACGCAATCTTTGATAGATACAAGATACAAAGTGCTTTTCCTTTATCTGATCCCTAAACTAGACAATTTGGCAATGAAACAGAGGTCTTCAAATTAAAAGGCTGGTCTATATATAGAATCAAAGGTAAAACAAACCTCAAATAAAACAAAGTTTGTTGAGAGTAATCTTAAATTCTTTTAACCACATCTAATACAGTTTGAGGAATACTATACATAAATAGGGGCCACGTAAATGCAGGATACACTATCATTCTTTAATAATAAATGCTCATGTTTGTATTTTAAGCTGCATAGGAGTTAGATCTTTATAAATTTTCTTTATGCACTGTCGAAGAACAGACCAAAATAAAGTCATTTCATTCTTTTTCAGTCTGAAAAAATACATAGTTTGTGATGGTAATAATAATTTTAGTACGTCGTCAATGTTAGATTTATTGACCCCTTTATTTCCATTATATGTTGCCGAAAAATGGGAAAGTCAACACAGAAGTTAATATATAACCAAACTGATTAAAATAATCCACGTAATTAGTTAAGATTTTAGTACACAAAAACGTAACTAGTGTATATTTCAGTTCGAAAACACTGACAATACCCTCGGGATTGTTATAGGTGATTTGGTAGAGGTGACCGAAAAGTCAGATGGGTTCGGTTGTTAGATTTTACGTTATATTCAGCAATTTTTCACCTATATCATAAATACCAAACTTTCTAGGAAGGGCAAGAACGAACAACTATCCCCGACAGGGAAATCCCAACCTTCGGTATATGTCTGGAAACTAAGTTGTGACCCCATGATAACGATAACAGACTGCTCAGCTGCGCTGACCGAATCTAATCTTTTGCTCATATCCCAGTACAAACTAATGAAACATCATTCTACCAACACCTACATACATACGTGATGTTGTACATGTAGATATCTACATAATTATGTAATGTTTATCAGACTTTGATATACATGTATCAGACAGGATAATACATAACATTTGTCAAATGATATCAAGTGCAAAGGTGTTTTCTGTGGAAAGTGAAATACATGTATACACTTCAGAGGAATACAAATTAATTCATGTTACCTACTAGATAAACACTTGTACCAGATACATTACATATTTATTTAACATTTATAACTGCATTTTTAATGACCGAACAGGAGGAATATTTTCCTGCTGTACATTTTATGGTTATTATGTTCGTCTAATTCGATTGAAGCGACCCAATAAATAACCATATCAGATTTATGAAATAATTTTGCACTAGATTTATTTGTATTATCCGGTATCAGTATCGGGGGTTGTTATATACGAACAACTGACAGTCAGTACAGCTTAAAAATTCATCAACACAATTTAGCAGTGGGTATGATTTTTATTGGCATGGAATAATACATAGACGAGTTTCCTATTAGTACATTTTCCCGTAAAATTTTGACGTCACTATAAAGATTTTTTAACGTCAGAAAGCTCAACGACGCGATTTGCGCCGATTGACCTCGGAACCGGCGTAATTCATTCATAAAGAGAAATGGAAATTTGGTCTATTGTTCTTTAACATCGACATCCATACTGCAACTTCATAAATCCTCAAACGACTTGATCTTCTGTATGTATGAAATCTAAAAAAAATCTAGATTTAAATAATTTTTATAGACTACGAAGGGATTATAGTCCTACTTTATGTCATGTTCCATTTGAAGCAAAATCTATCTTAAGTTCTTAAAAAAACGCATCTCACTAATAGTAAGTGACTGTATTTGTGTTATATCTCTTTCTGAGCTACTGAGCCGATATAACTGAAATGCATATGCAAATATACATTAATACATACTATATAATGCTGCAAGAGATATTATGTTCATTAAGTTTTAATAACCAGAAATATAATTCATTCCTCTGAAATGTTATCGGACAAATTTATATTTAACAACAGTCTGTAAAGAATTTATAGACATACACATGAAAATCATTTGTAATTACACGTAGATTTTGTACGAGTTATTTACATACCTAACTTTATGGAAGACCAGGCGACAATCTGATTCTTTACTGATCTTCTTGATCTGGTCGAGAACAGCAACTCGGCAGCATCAAGGGGAGAAGCAATCTTTCAATATGACCCCTACAAATATAAACATTAAAAAGTCAGAATGAATAATTGTCACCCATATTTTAGGATTTGTAAGTTCAATATATTTTACATACATTTGCAGGATCCTCGGTGTTTTTTTAACATCACCAGTATTGTTTGGGAGCCTAGTATTATGTACATCCAATGACACTAGTCGTAAAGACCTTCTGTGTGAACATTTTCCGAATGTTGGGTTCTCGGACTTCCCTCATCATGCTCATAGTGAAAAATAGTTGCCATGGTACAGCTAAAAACTGCTGAAAGAACAATGAATTTTATCATAAAAAACGAGCAAATTAAAATCTGCTACAAAATCAGAGTCAATACAAAATAAGTCTATTATGACTACCTACGTGATTTTGGTAGTATTGGTCACGCATCAAACAATCATTTGCTAGTATGTCCATTAAATGATGTCTCGAATAGAACAGATTTTACCCTCATAAAAATTCAATAAAACGGTCTTAAAATAATCGTATCCCGTATGGCGTAAATGTTGTTATCAATATAAATGTACAAGAACTGGTGCCAATTTTGAATGTAGCCTTTTGAAAACTGGATATATAGGTCACATCTGTACCGGGCATCTGTATAATTGAGAGTTTACTAATACAGACCATAGATACCAATCAATCCCATGAGCTAGAGGTAAAATTGAAATTATCTCATTTGTTAAAATACTTTACTCAGAATTAAAACTAATTCTCTCATGAATTATTAGATCTACGGTATAATACTTTTGCGTTCAAAAAAAAATAATAAATAAATGAAGTATGTAATTAAACTTTTGAAACTAACTTAACCTGCATTTTTCCGTCTGTTAAATTCTAACATTGACGATAGTTTCAGTCACATATTACCAATCTGACCAGCATTCAGCTCAAAATGGATATGTGGGGGATTTGTATTATCGACTATTTTTTGATAGAAAACCAGGAAATTCAGCAGATTTTCAAAAATTTGCAATTTTCATTATGGTCTGTTGCCATGGTAACTCA
>JAOXYJ010343449.1:0-15630 GCA_028566555.1 Lithophaga nigra | reverse complement strand
AAAACCTTTCTCTCCGATCCATTATTAAAATTTACTCTGTTGATTACAAATAAAGCCATTGCCTCTAATAAAGAAAACCAAGAAATGTATAATTAGCTGATTTTTTTTTACTTTCGGTAATCGAAATGTATAATTAGCTGAATTTTTTTTAACTTTGGTAATCTATTTGATTTTTATATTGTGATGGGAAATGGTAAATTTCACGAATCATTACTTTGATTATCACTTATTGTTTCGTTTATAAATACGTCCAATTATCAGTATACCCTACAACGTCAACGTCCGTGACGCAACGTCATTTTGTCTTTGTAGATGTCAACTTTACAGCTTTATGATGGTGACATACACTTTTTAAAATATCACTGGATTCAGAATTTTGTCTATTACATTGTGTTAGTTTTGGGTAAAATTTCATATAATCTGGCTGTGCGGTCTTAAATAAAATCGGCAATTTTCGGACGAAAAAAACCGTTTTTTCCTCTATGACTATGTAAAATTGTAAAATGGGGAACCAAAAATCTTATTTTTTCGTGATAAAATAACAAGAAAACAAGCGTGGTGACCCCCATTTTTTATTTGATATTTGGATATAACTCGGTAAAATGAACATATATCCAAAAATTATGGAAATCTACTCTCTTCCCATTCAGTAAAATCCGACCTTAAAAATAGTATGTGCTACGTCAAAAAAACTTAAAAAATGGACCGTTTGACATTATTAAATCATGTTGACAAATACATGGCATATTGTTTTTATGCCTAATTGAGGTTGAATGGTATTTCAACTTGATGTTATCGTCCCAGTTCAAACTGAAAGCTGTAAGCCACTTGGTCCCTCGAAGAAGACGATGTCATACTGTAGTAACTTACTTGATATTTTTCGTATCATGGTAAGGCCATGATACTGATTATATCAGTCAATAGTGATCAAAGGAAAGATGCATAATTAATGATTATGAAATTCTACGAATTGTGTAAAAGAAAAATATTTAATCAATATAATAATATTATTTGTAGAAAACCCAAGTTCATTGACGCTTCCTGATCAGCCAGAATTAAGTGATTCTGTTCCCTCAGAGTGTTGGAACTTTACATATGGTGATCCTTCTAACATGGAGTTCTTCAGCCCTAATTTTCCCAATCTATATCCAGATAACATGAATTGTGCTCGCTACATTGAAGGTAAGTATAGAAAATACTTGTAAATTTCAGGATGGATTTGTAGCAGATTGAAGAAAAAATATTAAAAAGATAATCGAAAATATTTGGAACTCGGTCTACAGGCAGTGAGATCGCGCGATCAAAAGCATTACGTTTCAAAGCGAGCGCAAAATAATCAATTTTACAGTTTGAAGGTTGCGATACAGTTCCGATGATAAACAGATTAAGGGATAAACCTGAGAAAACAGATCATCCGAAGGATCATTTTTCGCATTTCCCTCTTTTATTATAAAGATAGAAAAGTACAGTGGTCATCAGACCAGTTTTGTCTCGTGTTTGAATATTACGTTCACGTGTATAGTTTCCAATTAACAAATTAATAGATACGTCTGTATTAGCCTGGCTAACGTCTAAATTTACACAAATGACGTCGTAACAGCGTGGAACTGTCAGACGGGTATAACGTCATTGAACAACTCACCAAATACCAGCATAGTTTTTTGTAAATATTTGCCGTACACAGTCAGGCAACGACTAACCAGTTGTTGCACCGTGAAAGCCAAACAATGACCTCTTATTGTAGTAAACAAATCAGGGAAGCTGAGTTATGAAATATAGATAAAAGGTCTATGATATATGATAATTTTACGAGCGTTTCTGACGTTTTTGATGAATGGCTGCTCCTATGAGTACATTTGTATCCTGGTGATAGAAAACGTGCACGCTGTTTTGTTTTCATGTTAAGTCCATTTCGCCGAATAATAGATAAAATGAAATATTTTCATCATTGTGCGATAATTTAGGTTACTGTGTGCGTGATACGACATGTTATGCGACCGAGTTTTCAAGTTTCTCTCTTTTTTCTCTTAAAATGAAAATCTGTTAGGTTAATACATTGTTCGTAAGAACAAATTTTCTACCAAAATGCAGAGATCTGTAATAGACCAAATAGAATCAGCCTATTTATTTATTTATTTATTTTTACGCGCAAGCAGACAACGGGTGCAATTCTTTCCTACGTACAAAATAACCTTATATCATTCATGGAACTGATAAAATTGAAATGTTGCGGTTTCACACCTCAACTCTATTATTTTCAACCCCAGATCAAAAATCAAATCCCTTATGAATTATCTCCGTTATCCGTGGTTTCATGCTGCGATTCTTGAATCATCAAATCCCGTGATTAAACATCTGTTTGTCACCCGTCTGATTACTACAGGTGTTTCGCTATAGTGTTCATCTTATAACAATTTTGCTAAACCCCAAGTGCTTCTAACTGTTGAAATAATTTCATTAAAATCAAGGAGATAAGAGGAAAATTCAGGAAAACCACTTACATATCTCTCGTCAGTCCTTAGGGATGTGTGGACAGATGTTTTCATTCTTTGCCTGTAAAAATGATAGTACTTTCGCAAGATGTTTTAGATCTCTATCAAACAACTTTAGTATAGGGTTGATTTACAAAACAAACAAATCACGCGTTAACTAGATTAAATATTATGTTTTTGGAAAGTGCATTAATACCCATTTTGTGTTAAGGATTTCCTAAGATATGAGTTCGCATAGTGACCTCTGGACTGTGTTGTTATTTCACACAAACAGTCAGTATCGGTTTTGGTTTCGGAAATGTAACATCTACTTTTTTGATCCGTGAACGGTCATATCGACCTTCCAGAATTTAAAATTTGATTCTTGTCATTCAAAAAGAATCACGGATCAGCACTACCAGAGTTCAAAAGTTCCAGCAACACAAAAATCTTGTTATTTCGCCTTTATTTTAATATCTTCTCCATTTGTTGTAATAACATAGAATTAAAATTCAGGCCCTGCATATCAGCCTATAAGAGCGACGTTTTATATTCCAGTTATTATGTATAATGCTGGTTTGCAGATATGTCAAGTACACCTTGATAGGTTTAATCATGGGCAACATAACAAAAGGTACTGTTACGCTTTTGTAACATGCATAAGACTATCAATTTGGAGCGTCTAATAATTCTGTATTTTCGGTATCGTTGTCATAAATGGTCCGTAATCGTATTTTTCCTTGATTTCCCCGATTTGAATGATAGCGATTTCGCAAACAATAATTTTTAATGGCATGTCTTTTACGAGAATTAGGTATGTTTTGTTTCTCTTTAAATTTAATATTAAAAGGGGGAACCAAGACTGAAAAGTCGAGATAGAAAGTGAAAAACTTTAATCATGAACGAACAATTTTTGTTGTTAGCACGAAAACCCGTTCAAAACAACAATCTTCCAAAATAACGAAAACTAAAATGGGTAAAAACGCGTAACCAAAAACTTCTGTATTCCCCTTCGAGTTTCTTCAGTACTTGTACGTCTATCAACGATTAATTATTTTGTTACATCATTTGGCCATGTGTAGATGGGATTAATTAACTTGATAAATAGCTGATTATTGCCAGGACAGGCTTGATACATTCCCATGCTGTGCATGCTGTATTACATTACGTCATCAAAACAAAATGCAGCTAAGCTATTTAACGACAATTTTATTCTAATAAACCATACTCGAGTTACTGAGGATAAACTCCGCGGGACGAGGAAAGAGCGAGAAAAATTGGGAATATGAAATGTTTATGATGAAAGTGGAAAAACACAAGAATCTCATTTGAAAAAAATGTCCTAAATAGAATCAAACAAATAGAGAAGGAAAAGTCTGCCCCATATCCCAGAACTCTGTAAACTGTCACTGTACAGTTCTTGGTTTCCAAAGGGAGCACCTGGTTTTCAAACTATACAAAATATGAAAATTTTAATGCAAATTCTTTCTCAGTTTAGAGCAAATTGATATTTGTTAATTTAACGGAGAAACGTAAAATTATGTAATATAAAATCATTTTGGCAACAGGAGAATGTGTTTTCATGAGGAAGATGTGTATGTATATTTCAAGAATTCCCTAATGTCGTCAAGTCTAACTTCTGGCTAGCTTCAGAAATTTCAATTAAGAAAAAATAATCGCATTAGCAAGCAATAACATTGAGATCTCTCACTGCTTTCGTGTAGAGGAAACGTCAGATATAGACCGAATGATGATTTAATTGGGGAACACCTAGTGACTATCAAAAGCTGTATGTTTCTGAAATGTACATCAGAACCTGAACCAACACATTGTTATCTCTATCAGTACAGAAGCCATTCAAAATGAAGCGATTCCTTCTGGTGTCTTCGGCCACAAAATCAAATTCTCAGGGTTCGGTTCCACTGTAATCATACAGCCACTAGACAGAAATCCATTCGGAATACTAGCTTAAATTTCAAAGCCTATCCTTTCGGATAAAATCTTAACTTGAATAAACTCTATTCATCCTACAGTCTTTATTTTTCAAAAAAAAAAAAAAATATTCCACTTGTGTGATTAAATTTTAATACCTCTGTGAACAAACGCTTCTTAACTGATGATAACTTGCAAATATATCTGCAAAAAATAAAACCAGTTATCAATACCGAATTTTGTTATATATCTTTGCTATGATGCCTGTAATTGAAGAATTTAAGCAAATTGATCATTTTGCATTGCAAAGTCCGTTTTCAATACGAGGGCATTACAATGTCTAATGTTGACTGACCAACAAGTTGCCATCAGGATCACTGGCGAGAGGCCGCGTCATTATCCAATTAGGACTTACATGTGCCTTAAAAATCACAAGTCATGAGCAAATTTCTTATAATATATTTTCTCAAGGACACAGTAACGTGTTGGAATGCAAGTTTATAATGCAAAATTGCTGGATGAGAATTTTTATCATTTTTAATTTACATTATAAATTGCCACATGAAAGAAACCATGTAATTTTCAGCCTGCAGATTGTTTAATTTAGACAAATAAATAAAATGTCGGATGTGAGTGAATTCTCATTTGTTTAAAGCTCACCTGTTTAATTGGTTATACAATCAAATGTAATTCTTTACCATTTATCTTTAATTCTAAGTTGAAAATAATTGAACCAACGCGTGCCGGAAACTTCAGATATAAACTAAGTCTGGTTTTGCTCAGTAGGTGGTCATCAGAACTTTTTTTATTAATTTTGCTATTTTGATTTTCTGCAATTTTATCATTTTGGCAGGTAAAGATTAGCGAGAACTTACATGCCCCGTTTTCTTGATCTACCATTTAAATCCTGCAAAATTAAAGGGGAATGACGAAGACAGTACACGCATTCACAGAAATAATGGGGGACCTGGATGGCCAAGTGGTCAAGTTCGCCGAGATGTACCGCAAGCCTAACACCGCTGTCGTGGGTTAAAGTTCAGATTCCTAACCAAAGTGGAGGGACGGGGCTTCACCTGTTCAGTTAGATGACTGCATGAGCTGTTCTGAACTCGATGTCATCGGTATTAACACTTTACTGCAGTGTTTTTATTCTGTTTCAATAACTTCTCTCTAATTTAGGGATGCCGTTTCAATATCATCTTAAATTTAAGGATTCTGGTCAATAGCTTCTTTAAATTTAAGAATTCTGTCAATAGCTTCTTTAAATTTAAGAATTCTGTTTCAGTATTTTCTTTAATTTGAGGATTCTGTCGCGATAATGTTTTGTTTCAAAATGCATAAATTTAAGAATTAAAGTAAACAATTTTTCAATTAGAAAACGGAAAATTTAGATAACTTTTCAATCGTTAAAGATAGACGAAAACTTGAAATTGGAGTTTTGTCAAATATCACGGGTCCATTTTAAATATGCCGCTAACGTTGTAAAATCAATATGCATTAAAGCTGCACTCATGTAAAAAACGTAATTTCACGCAAATAAAGTGCATCAAACATAAAGCTTCTGAATGATTTTTAGGTAGGGCCATTTTCCCTTGTATTTATTTCACAAGTACATAGGGCCATTTTCATAAAGTTAATGAATCTTTACCAAAATTCACATTACTATACCTTTTTATACATACTTTAAAGTTTTGAATAGAGAAAATAAAAATGTTGAAAAATGATCAACTTATGAATGCTTAAATGATGCACAAAATGGCAATTTCATCAGGTTTTTATAAATTTTAAGTATTTGTCGCAAAAATTCAACATGAAGCACTCTCAGAACCAAAATTAAAATTTTATTAGAAGTACATCTATGAATTATCCATCGATTTTTAATTAAACTATTTTGGTTCTTGATGTTTGACAAAAACATGTGAAACCGTGTTTAGGAACAGCCTTGCGGGTTGATTATCTTTCTAATTTTAAAGACTTTTGTCTGAATACTGCAAAACATTTGAAGTATGTGTTTAAGACTCTTACAAGGTCAAATTTCTATAAGATTGAACAACTTTCTGAACTTGGTCCTATGAATGAAACAAATACAGGGGAAAGTGGCCATACCTCTTTGTCTTCAATCATATTATAGTTGTACTGTTAGAAGATATAATATCTATAAAAGGACAAGGTACGATAAGGGCACTTTTAGGCCCCATTTTTCGAACTTTTTCAAATGAAATTTGTGTATGGATATTTTGTATCCTAAAACACGAATATTTCAGGAAATATGAGTTTCTCAGTCACTCTTCCTATTTTGACGTCATAATGACGTCACAAAATCGTCAGTTTCATGCATTTCATCAAACAATTACGCAAAATATGGCACTTTTATAGAATAGTTTTCAACAAAATTAAATTTGAGTGGACGCATGAACCACAACAATCTTGTCACATATACTATAGTGTAACTGATCATACCTATAATGTGTGTACAAAATATTCTTATATTTAAATATATTTAAAACAGCCCAAAACTATTCAATTTTTTACTGTTTTCACGTGATTTTCATATTTTTACAGTTTTTAGTCATATTCAAGCATGCGTGTTACATAATCAATTATTTTTTTCATCAATTTGGGGATTCATTTTGAAAAACTCCGCCATTTAGCTATTTAATGACAATATTAAATTGGAAATATAATGAAGTTAAAAAATCATGAAACTAGGGGCCAAATATAGATCTTATCCTATCTTGTCCTTTCTGTTGCAACATCAGTGTTGTTTTCACGATTAAGGGAAAAAAGAAAGAATACACGTAAGAACGTCTTAAACAAACAAAATGTTCAGGTTAACAAGGGCACAATAGCAGCAATGATCTCTATTTTGTTGATGTCTATCAATGGTTGAAATTGATTACTATAATCATATATCATACCATTTCATTATCTATTTAAATGCGCCATATCTATATTTTATGAGAGATTTATGATCTAACAATCATTGCAACTTTTGCATTTGGTTAAAAACTGGTGATAACAAATATATTCGGTCTTTGCCAAAAGATAAGTATTCCGTTCATTCATGCGATATTAAACTACGTTTGTCGTCTGTTTACTCCGAAATTTGTGCACGTGTATGCACGTTTCAACTGGGTTAGCAAGATACAACCATTGATAACCATGGGAGTTTTTCGGTAATTTTGCGATATGAAATCCCTTGTGAAATTGTAAATCTAGAATATAAAATATCCTGTATATAATATTTGAAGCGGTTGGTAGCACATACAATTCAATGACTTTCAGATGCAACCATTTTTTTGGTGCAGATTTCCAGTTAGTTTGTGAAAATGTTGCCAGTTCAACTCAAAATCGTCTAACTTAAATCGTAAGCCCTCCTCCGTTACAAAAGTAATCTATGTCATTTTCATGCTGATGGTCATTCAGCAGCTGATTTAAATTTTAATTCCAAACAGAAGTTGGTCATCGATTTTGACCTTGAACATAGAGTTCTGAATTTTTCAGAAACGGTAAGTCGTAGACACCTGTAACCTTCATTCATGATCATAAGACCACATGACCTATAATTCAGTCCCAGGGTCGAAGATGTCAGATGACCTTGACCTTTCAACTACGGGAAAGACATTCCTATATACAAATAGACTTTTAACCTTTTTATTTTTTAATTCTAAAACATCCATATGCATGATTCCTTCCAAAGTTAACTAGAACTATTATTTGAACAATTTGCCTTTAAAGATCATTACTGTAAACACAACTGGAGTACTTTTGTGCGCGACTTTTCTAGAACGTGGGTTTTAAAGATCACTTGTGTGTCAGTACACTAGGATTGTAAGTTGAGTCTTGTTCGTGGTGAAGTGAATTTCATTCCAAACTTATTGGTCAAGGATTGGCAGTTTTCTTTTCAAAGGTCTGAAAATCTCACCGATTGCATTAGTTTCTTAGTCATTAAAGTCTGCTTCAAACGATATAGCTAAAAAAATTAGTGAAAGTTCAATCCCTCTTATACATAATGGAACAACAAGACACATATTGTTCATTAAAATTGTACTATTTACACTTTTTAAACCCATAACAAATTACAGTTGATTCTCGTTATCTCAAACTCTTTTATCTCAATTGGAGTATTGTGCTTTAACTCCTGATATCTCAAACTAATTATGTCTGTCCCCTAAACTTTGAGATAACGAGAATCAACTGTATATATTTTATTGACAATAAAATTTGTGTACATTTATTTTTCAAGCAATAAAATGTCTTAAAACAAGCGTTTTGTTCAATATGGTATCCATCGAAAGGACGGCTTTTGGCCTGGAGGTCCATTCTCAGCTTTACTTTTCACAAAACCTTCACCGAATTGGTTTGACACCTTGTGTGTTATAAATCCATTAGGTGTGTGCAATTCTTTCAGAGCAGCCATAAATTGTTCGTAACCCACCGGTTCTGTCTTCGAAAAGGCACTGACTGTATGTTTTAATAAATCAATCAGGTGACTATTGGGAACGCTTTGACCGTGAACGATCACTTCTCCGTTGTCTTTCCAATCTAAAATTCTCCCTTTCCGGTCCTTAATATAGTTCCAAAGGCCCATGGCTTTTCTAAATTTGTTTTTTGGAACGGCATAAGCTATTGTTTTTTCCAATGCGTCGATTTGTGGTTCTTCGTTCAGGGGGCCTCTCGATTCAATGCTTCCCCATCCGTAATCGTATGATTTTCCTTGGTCAAGAGTTCGTATTTGGCTTTGGGGATCAAAATCAGTTCTTTAGCCATTTAGTAAGGGCAGTGCAGGTTTGATCATCAAAGGTACGACGGCGTGAAACTTGAGAAGTGCTTTCCTCTTCCTGGCTTTGCTGATCTGTCGACTCGCCAAAGAACGAATGACGTCCTTGTAACGTTTCAACTTCTTTTTGTAGGAGTCCGTTAGAGGTACGTTTCCTTGTAATATATTTAGGGCTATCTGTGATAAGGCTCTCAACTGATCGTCGGTAATGTAATGAATGAGAGATTTTCTCTGTCTTGGTGGACAATCGTACAAGAGTCTGATAAAAGCTCCTTGTCGTTCCAGTAGGCGGCTCATTTTCCAACTGACTACCATTTTGTGTGGAAACATGTCTTTTTATACCCTCGGTGCAAAAACCAGCGTGTCCTCTCCGGGGAAAATTCGAGTGCGAAGGCGATATCGTTTGTCGGAATGTGGCGACAAGTCTGTCAGTAGGTATCCGTATCTGTCTTTAGTAGCCTTATCGTAAGCGTCCTTGAAATAAGACGTTTGTCCCGGTAGGATCTGGGAGGCAAAACAAGTGATTTGTCTTTGATCTCGATCGTTGCGGAACATAACCACATATGCGCAATTGAGAGAAATACTTCGGGCGTATCGTCCCGGAGGATATAGGCACTGTGTCAAAAATAAAACGCTTACGTGTCTGTGATGTGAAGTGACCGTGAACAACTGAACGCACTCCTCAGTAGCAGTTATTTTTAGCATGAGATCGTCCAGTACTACAACCACGTGATCTTGACCTTCGGAAAACTCTTCGATTTCGTCCCGACTGGGTAATCCTTCGTGAAACGTAATGTTAGGAATCGTAGTTTTCATGACATCAAAGACGGGCTGATACTCCGAATAGGCATAAAGGATCTTTTGAGGCGGAATATCAAACATTCCAGAAACATTTTCCAACAACCTCTTGGTAAAATGGGTCTTTCCACTCTGGGTACATCCACTGATCAGTACGGTACTCGGGGAATGAAACGGTAAAAGACTTTCCTGTTCCCACCACGCGTCAACACCCAATTGCGCTTCTCTAGGCCGCGACGCGGCGTCATCAGATCGCGCCGGGCGGCCCCCCTCCGCAATCATTGTCGTCATCTTGTCAACTATCAGTTCAAAAATGACGATCCACTCTGGAAACTTTGCTCATATATATAAGGCAGAAATGACAAAAACAAAAAAAAAAATAATGTAACAGATTTTATTTATAAACGCTTTACAAAGTCGTACACTATACAATCGTTTACAGACAAATTCCTATCGAATAGAGTCTTAAAATCGTTAAGTGACATGGTCATACAGAGATACGATAACAGAAATGCGAGAACGAAAAGACCACACAATGTGGAAGAAGTGGACTGTATCTGTACGTCGAAAAAATCGTATCGTTCGACGTTAGAGTTCATGAAGTGTTCCAATTCCTTTTCGGGTCTACGTCCGAAACTGTCGAAAAATACACCGTGACGTGGACTGTTTAAGATGATGGCCACCCAGTGTTCTCCGGGTCGGGAAGAAACGTCAGTGTTAACTACGTACACACTCGGAAAAGTAACGTCTGTGGGTAAAGTGTCTCTGGAAACCACACCTCTGAAATATCGTCTCATGCATGGATTTTTTGATATGATGTTGTAAATCTGACGACCGTTCATTGTCCGGCGTAGCTGACTTGTCGATCGTTGTCGATTTCTAAGAGGTCGGAGTACTCGGCGTAGGCTATGCAAGTGACGGTTTCCGGTAATGCCGTTCCAAATTTCATTTCTAATCTGACGTTTCCGTGTCTGACGAGATTTATATAGTTCTGCTCCAAACACGTCGGATCTAAAGGGAACACATAGAGGGAATACCCTTTACCGAAGTCAGATCTACTGATATTGAGTCCCGAGTCCTTGTTGATTTTTTCGCAAGCTTCGAAGAGGTTGAGGTAGGCCGTGGCATATTTTCTATCATCTCCAAAATCTAGTTTTAACGGTCTGGCAGGTACGCTTTCACCGTCGACGAAGAGTCCCACGTCTGTCGCAGAGTAGTGTTTGAAATTCAGGGGATTGCCATCGTAAGCGCCGTTTCCACTCTTTTGGGAAACGAGACCGACCACGACGAGTGACGGTCTTCTCGGGAACATGTTATCCCAAATGAATTCCCCAGAGTCCTTTGCAAGGGTGTTCTTTTTAATTTCCGTGCGTCTCACGGCGTATTTTACCGGTTCCTTTTCAACCTGCTTCACGTGATTAACTACCACACCTGGGTCCACTTTCACTTTACAGGTCTTAAACGTGGCGTCCAAGATTTTCAATTTGTAATCGGGACTGGTCTCTCCAGACATCAAAACGAAAGGGTTGCTGGAACGGTATAATTTGATATATAAATCCACTCCTTGGATGAGGTATTTGTCCACGGAAAATACGTCTTCCATCAGCGGACCTTCCAGTTCGAATTCTCGGCTAAGTTTGGTGAACTCGTAACGGTTTATGAATCCGGCATTGAGCGTGGTCGAATCCATTGGGTCGTCGTCTTTGAAATACAACTGGCTCTGTAACTGAGAATTTTGTTCGTCCGACCCGCTGGACAATACGGTCTTTAGATATGCTTTCCAGGGATAATGAGACGCGTTTAACGACACTAATTTGTTGTTCATATAGACGTCCACCTGAGACCACATAGTCTGTAGTGGTAGATTGATGATTCCGGTCTTTTCCTGGGCTGCCAAATCGGATCCATCGGCCTTGACAATCTTGGCTCGAACGTATAGTCTACTGCGTTTCAAATCTATATATTCCGATCCTTGACCGGACACTGCAAATTCGATGGTGGACGCATCCGTGAAATTGGCAAGAGGTCTCGTTTCGTCGAAATGTATCTTTTCGATGGAGAGTTGATTAGGAAGTGTTGTAAAGAGAGATAACTGTTCTGGTATGGCAAAGTCTTTGTTTGTTTTACTCAGATATGTCATTTTTTATTTTTCTTCTGTAACGGTTCGTCGTCGAAAACGTCTTTAGTTCTCGTCTTTTTGGCAGTCGACGGGAGAATGGAGCGCTTGGCTTTTTTACTTTTATTTATACTCTTTGGGTCCACATGTGGGGCGTTTTCTTTTTGCTCCTTTTTCAGATCCGATTTAGCTCTTTCGGCCACGGCCGCCGTAGGAGTGATTTGCTTCACCGGCATGACTATTTTCTCTGGGGCTTTTACGGGTACGTGAAACGTGGACGAATATCTTCCTCCTAATCCCCTTCCCGTCTGAGACGGTATGCTATAGACGTAAGGGTTGATCTTTCCAGTAGACAGGTCTTTAAATGCTTGTTCCCACATCTTTGGATCACTGACGTAAAGCGTCATTGAAAAACGAACGGATATCGTTTAAAGTGTAACGTTATGCAGGTGTCTTTGTTTAGAAATGAACAATCTTCGTCGTTTCGGTCTCTTATATATACTCTGATTTGATTCAGTTCCTTCACCCTTACCGGTACGTAGTATGGTGATTCGAAAATCAGGTTCTTTTTCTGAACCTGAACTCTTCTGAGTAAAGGGCGTTCGGATTTCCCGACGAAACTTCCGGTACAGACGTCCGAAAAGATGTATACCTCTTCTTTTAATTTCTTCGCGTAATTTAGTTCGATCTCCGTCAGTGCCACGACCCAGTTTCCTTCGAGTGTTATTTGTTTGTCTAATTGTACGTTAAAATTGTAAGGTTTGTTGTCGAAGAGCTCTTTGTCGTCCGATGATCTCAGTACCATTCGCATGCTCATCTCGTGACAGAGTGACGGTGGACAGCAATGCAGTAGGGTATTTATTGGATGTCTGATTCGGGAACCCAAGAATCGAATTTTTTAGGCCATCCTAACCAACGCACTAGAGCTTCTTTCACTCCGCCGTGTTTTCTCTTTTTCAGAATCTTTTCAATCTTCCAAGTGGCGTCTGCTTCTTTATTCACTTTTTGTAATTCCGGTTGATAGAAAGAACCATCTATGTGTTCGTCAGAAAAATCCTGTACTTGGTAAACGGGAATACCCTGTCGTATATAGCGGCGTCGTATTTTGAATAGTTCTTCGGTCCATTTTTGTTGGTAATCTCTTTGATAAGGATGACGTAGATATGTGATTCTAACTAAATCGCCTATCTTAAATTTGAAAGGTCGTTTCTTCTTCTTCCCCGTGATATAAGCTGTATCTTTCTTGCCACTCTTTTTCGATAGGTACGCACTATATCTCACTTCGTTGGCATTTTCCAGATTAACGTCTGCTGGTGGAATCTGTCCCAGAGATCGGTGTGGTCTGTGGTTATAGCTGTGCACAAATTCCTGTAGTACGTCGAGGTATCTATACGTTTGTTTATGTCTGAAATAACGGTACATGACCGATTTCATGCTTCGGATCACTCTTTCGACCACGGCGCACTTTGTTTCGTTTTGTGAATAGTAAGTGGAAATTCCTTGTTGAGATAAGAAGTGTTTAACCTCCCTATTTTTAAATTCACTTCCTTTGTCCGATCTAATGGATCTTGGTTTTCTGCCGCTAGACAGGATGACTTTCAGGGCGGATATCACGTTCTTGGCCGTCTTGTTTTTTAACGGTTGAATCCAAAGAAAACGGGAAAATACGTCAATTATAAATAACAGATATGTGTTATTGTCGTTGTAAGATTTTATATTTGTGACGTCGGCGAGGTCCATTTCCCACAGAGAATCAATCGTATTGACCACGTATTTGTTACGAGGGAATTTCCTGTTCAAGTTTCTTGCTAACCCGTAGGAATCTTGATCCTGTAACCATTGTTTGATTCTCCAACGCCCTATTTTAAATCTGCCGTCTTCTTTGACAATTCTGTACAACTTATCGGGACCTGCATACGAAGCGGGGTGTTTGGGATCGTACCATATATCATGTAAATAGTCTGACCAACTCATGACGAATGACAACGAATGTTCAAGTGAGTGTTATTTTATTGTTGAGAGACAATACATTTCGATTTAATATTTTATTTTTACTACAATTATTTACAACGTTCATTATTTCTTCAAATTCCAACACATTTAACACAATTCATCTACTTTGTTCAATTATTAACATTTAAGTTTCTGGTTGCATGTGCAGTCAATATGCAAAGAATTTTCCATCAATGTTCCACAGTTTTCTATGCTACGCAATTAGTACATTCTCAGTTGACTAAGAAGATCTAGGGAGCAATGTTCAGGTTGTCTACGGTATTGTGATACACGTCCCAGAGTCTGTCTGAATATTCCGGATATTCGTGGCAAATCTTTTTCGTAAACACAAACAGGGTTAATATTCGTCCCCAATTTACGACACCGTCATTAAAAATGGAGGATACAACGTTTCTGTAGATTTGAAAAGTTACTTCATCCATTGCCCATGTAGTCACCATGTGAAATTGTTCGGTCGGTATCCCGTTATTTTGACGCAATCTGTTGTAAGATCCACCTCTTTCGGAAAGTAGCTGTTCAAAATTGCCAGTGTGGTTGATGCAACGGTAACCATAAAAATGATTATTATCCATTTTATCGTAATTTCCTTCCTTTGCATGACATTGTCTGACGGTAAATTATATTCACTATTTGACATGTTAACGGATTGGCAATTAAACGATCAATGAATATATATCTATCTATATCGGTTTATAAATGTAATAAGTCTAGGTTTTAAAACATTGAAATCTGATAGGGGTAATATTTATTGACGTTCGTACCCCTCCTGACTAAATAATTCTACATAAAGTCGTATTACATTAATGTTTCGTTTTGCTGGAATAGCACATTTTCTGGAAACGATTTATATATCGATAACCATCCACAGTTGGGAAACCATTTTGCGTGTTCTTCGAATGGAACGTCGTCGCTTTCCCAGTTGGATAAAATTCCGCCACAATAAAAACATTTTACTTGATCTCCTCTTTTTATATAAAACAGTCCAGCTTTCGCTAGCTCTGCTGGTTTTTGTTTCAGTTGCACGGGCCATCCGGTGTAGGATTCTAGTCTGGCTGATTCATTAGCATATTCCAAATATTTCGGTCTATTGATACCCGGTCGGTCGGCAGGAGTTCTGGGTAAATTGATAAACCCGTGTTTTTGTAAACATTCTTGAATGAATCGACAATCGGGAAAATGTTTGTGGTGTTCCATGTGTACCACGTCGCCGACCCTCCATTCACCTAGGACTCCACCACACTGCGTGCACTGACATTTGTCGTCTATGCCGGTATAATAAAAATAATCTTTTACTAGATCCAACGGTTGTATCGCATTTGATGACCACTTTTTAAACGTTTTTAAGCGTAAATCAAAATTTTCTCTCAAAGGTTTCATCCTTTCAAATGGACTTTCGGGAATGTAATCCATCTGTATACGATTCTCGTGCTTTGTTTAAAATGACTCTTGTCATTAAAATCATGCCCATTTAAAGTCCTAGATGATATGGAACTCAATCATCTATTCTACTATGCTAATTA
>JAOXYJ010342344.1:0-15631 GCA_028566555.1 Lithophaga nigra | reverse complement strand
GTTGGATTTAAACTAAATAAACGACAATCGTCTGTGCATTTTGTTTAGTCGACGACAAAAGTTGTCATAACCTACAACCATATAATATTTTTAATAGGATTTTGCTTTTTACCGGTCATAGACAGGGACAAAAAAGGGTCAAATTTCAAATTTCTTTGAAATATAGGTTGTTATATATCATATGACTTGTATTATCCTATAGAAATTTAATGGTGATAATATAACTGGAGCCTAACCTTATTCTGTATCACTCACCTCGAACATTTTAGAACATCTACATAGTAAATAATGAAAAGCAAAATAACATTAAATACATTATTCTAATTATGACTCATAATTAAACAGTTCAAATTCATTTAATCTGTAGTTCCGAGTCAATTTTTGCTTCAGATACAATGAAAAACTAATTTCCTATATGGTTCCGTGTAAAACTATGTGCTGCCATATGCCATATTAGTTGACCAATCAACAAAAAATGAGAAGGCTTTGTAGAGGATCTTCCATACATTATTTATGCAAGGTTGATTGGATTTCAGTCGGCTGTTTGAGCTAATTTCCCATACTAAAACTATGTGCCGCTATGTTGGCCGCCCGATTAGTACGAAACGAGGAATCTTTGTTTTGGACCACCCGTTCATCATTCCTATAAATTTTCAAAACATTTGGCCTTGTAGTATCAGAGAAGATTTTTGAAAATCGGCCAATCAGAAAGATGAATTGCTTCTGGCGACCATGTTAATTGACCAATCAGCATGAATGAGGAAACTTTGTAGAGAACTTCCCATACGTCATTTATGTATAGAGTGTCAAAATATTTGTCCCTTGTAGTTTCAGAGATGACTTTTGAAAATTGGCCAGTCAGAAACGAGAATTGCCTTTGGCTTGTAGAGAACCTTCCATACCTCATTCATTCAAATGTTGGTTGGATTTTGCTCGACAGTGTCACAAATGGGTAAAATGTAATTTTATATACACTTCATTTTAAAACTATGTGCCACCAGTGCCGCCATGTTAGCAGACCCATCAAAACGTTTTGCATTGTAGTATCAGAGGAGAATATTTTGAAAATAAATTGGCCAATCAGAAACAAGAATTGGCTCTGGCACCCATGTTAATTGACCAATCGGCGGAAAGTGGGAAATTTTGTAGATAACCTTCCATACATCACTCATACAAAGTTTGGTTGGATTTGGCTCATCAGTGTCTGATGGATTGTTGATTGTTGTTTGTTTAACGTCTAGCGGCAATTTTATATGAATATTTAGAACGACAGTGAGTTAACAATATATCAATTGGTAGGATTTGAAAAGTGGGTAGACCGGGAGAAGGGCGGATGACTTTGATTGCCACTGGAAAACGAGGGAGTATTGGGTAGGGTCAGAAATGTAGCCTTACAACAGGTCACTTACGGACCCTTCCGAAAAGTTGATGCCAAAGGGTTCTTTAACGTGGAAAGAGCGTGGCACTCTCCAAACAAGTGGCATGGATTTAAAGTCCCCAGTAAGAACGGACGTGACTGCGTATTCATCCCGCACATCCAAACGGACGCCCCTCAGCACAACACGGGTCTTACTGTCGGACTGGAGAAGTCAAGGTAGACATACTCCTATACCCCAGCTATCCTTGGAGTCCAGCAGTGTCAGAGGAGAAAATTAAAATGTAATTTTCCATCCACTTCAGTGTACAAATGCCGCCGTGTTAGGAGCTCGATCGGTCCGTAATGAAGAATCTTTGTAGAGGACCACCCATTGATCATTCCTATAAAGTTTCAAAACATTTAGCCTGATATCCTTTCGACAGCCACTATCAAACAGCGTAGCATGTTCACTGCGTAGAAATGTGCATTGAAAATTGAGCATCACAAATACCCAAATCGTTTGTCATAGAAAGGCCACGAACATTTTTCCTTAAAACGTTTTTTGCAGAATTTTTAATTGTCATGTTTATAAAAATATCAACAACAGTTCAAAATGAAGAGTGACAATTAACAAAGTATACGACATTCTTCACAGGCAAAAAAAATTGAATAACTATTACTGCACATTTTTGGTTAATTATAGATTCAAATTAATTGGATATAAAATATATTTTTTATTGTAGAGGTTTTAAAATGTAAACTATGTAAAATATCAGATATGAACCACTTTATACGCCGAAGCTTTATATTAACTTTTTTTACTATTATAATACCTTACAAAACTCAATTAAAATAATAAAAATTATTATTAATTAAAATGTAATTAAACAATATTTTATTAATTGTGAATTCACTTTATTACACTATGAATTGTGTAGGGCAAAATAAAGTCCTGCACATCGTTTGACTATGGGTTTTTAACGAACTTTTTGTTCGAAGTACCGATTACAAACAACCAATGCAGATTAATGTGTAAATAAAAGTAACAACTAATGATTACAGAAAAAAGTTCAATCTTTTTTTCACATAAGCCTGTTTTGGATTTTTTGTACTTGTATAGACATAACTGATTGTCAGTTATGGCACAGACGTGCAATTAAAACGCATAAATACACTGCAACATTTTACAATTATTTGATCAATAGTCTAACAGATTCCTTTCATAGTGTACCAGTGTGCAATTGAAAGTCAGTATAATTTCTACTACCCTACAGCAGATAACAGTCTAACACACTATATGTTTCTGGATTTGTTCTTAAACATTTCATTTTAGTATTTGATTTTAGAACAGCCACTGTTGAGTTTTGTGTTTTAAATGAAATAGTTAATATATACTTGATATTCTGAAAAGACGTTATTGCTCTTTAGCCTGTTGTGGCATTCACAGTTCCCAGTAAGAAAAAAGGGGCTTTCAATTCACTTTCATGTGCAATTCCTACAAATAAATACGCTTTGGCATTAGAAAACATCCGTCAGATAAAGTGTAATTGCAGATGTGGCAATTTCTTTTCAAACATTCAAAGTGTAAAGATGTGCATGTCAGTTTTCCTTATGCAGTTGCAAGAGAGAAGAATAAACATGCTCTCAATTTAAATCTGGTCAAAGTGTACAAATGTGTTTAGTTTGTCTAAATTCACTGCGTAGCCATGCGTACTAAAATACCAGGCATTATTTTTGCTTTGATTTGTCAAAGTGTACAGACGTGTATTTTAGACTAAATCAGGGACCTGTAATTGAGTTGCATTATATTTTTTGTTCTAACTCATGCTTTCCAGAGTGTACAAATGTGTAAACAGTAGACATTTTACTGTAATGTTAAAAATTCAATGACTTTTGCATAGATTTTTCAAGGTGTACAGATGTGCATTTTAAACTTCATCGGGGTTGTGTAATTGAGCCACAGTGTATTTTTTTGTTTCAACACATGCTTTTCAGAGTGTACAAATGTGTAGATATTAGACATTTATCTGTACTGTTAAATATTCAATTATTTTGTGTCACATATGTAACATTGATTATTTTATAAATAGCGTAGTTTTGTGTTCTATAGAGAGAACATAAATTCATATACAGACAGTGGAAAGCTAACATTTGAGGTTATTCATAATTCAAACCCCCAAGCAGACGTGTGTCTGTACACAGATACATATAAAACAAATACATTTTATGTAAAAATGATTTGAAAATGTCAGGAAGACCAAACTTCAACCCAAGGACACACAAAAATAGATTTGAGGCCTCCAAAACATTTGGAAATATGTTCACTGAGATAATTGTACATTTGATTTTAATTTATTAAAATAAATGCGTCAAATACATCTTTTTCTTTGACCTCAAAAAAACATCAAGTAAAACAATTCTATTCAACAATTAAAAAAAAAAACCTTGTTACTAATTGATAAATGATAGCAATAACAAGAATAATAAGGAGTGGTCAGTCAGTAGTTCTTCATTTCTTCTGTAGTGTTATTTCGCAGGTATGAAATAAGACAATTAAAACAATCACTGTTTAAGCAGTTCTTTATTTGATATTTTTATCAGGAACACTTTTCATAAAAATGGTGTCACCTGTGACATTTTTTTAAAAAAATACAAGTCAAACCCTCAATATCTGCTCTTTTTGTCAAATATATGAAATTAAGAAAGAAAACTGCCATAATATTACATTTAAACTAATGTAGGTATAAAGCCATGTTAACGCAGGAGTAAGCTTCGCTTGTATATTAAGTTAACTAAGAGTTGAATGTTTGAAAATTTAAAATAGAAATTCCCACATTCTAATGCATAGTCGGCTTTCAATCTAAAGTACTCTCTTGCTGAACCCCATTAAACCTGTCAAGTACATGCTTCAAAACTAAACTAAAAAATTCTCATGAATAGAAAAAAATAAATGTTTTCCAAACTAGACTCATAAACTAGTATGACGAATACTACAAAAAAAGGTTAAAAGCAAATGCAACTAAAAATCAAAAGCAAACAAAAAAGAAATACGTACACATTACCTATTTTTTTAGCAAGGTTATATAAAGAGAAAAATTAAAGCAGAGTAAACTACTAAACTATTTCAATGTAACACTAATACATCCTTAAATAAAAGACAATCTAAAAGTTTGCTTCAGTATAAAGTTTTTGCAATAATTGTTGGTCATTTTTTCTTCTTCTGTTTTAGCTTTGTCTTTGTTGTTTTGGAACCTTTCTTTCCTACAAGATATTTAATAGTAGATTATTAAATGATAATATATTGAAGATGAACAATACGTATTTAATATGCAAATATAATTGTCCAAGCCATCCTATGCTTCAGCCTCATACTGTATTTCAAACTTATTTTTTATTACAAATTCTATGAAACAACTAAAAAAAACAATTAAATACAATGACAATCTACAAATATCGTTTCAAGACATATTGCTTCTTTTTCATTCAAAAACCTTAAACTTTACTAATCAATTAACAATTTTTCTGGAATATAATTTACTGTTTCTTATTACCAGTTGTATTGACTGTCTTCCTTTTTTCTTCTGCCTTCTCCGTCTTTCTTTTCTTTCCATCATGTGTGTCATTAGTATGAAGCCTTCTCTTGCAAGATACGGGTTTACCACCTGTGAGTTAATACATATAAAATTATGCACAAACACTCAAGAATCTTTTGAATTATAATGCACAAATACACAAGTATCAATTGAAATAAAAATATATACCTTTTTCTATTCCTCCATTATTTCTAATAATAAATTGTCTATAAGTTTAAATTAAGTTTTTGTTTATATAATAATCTTATGTTTGGCTAGGCATCTAAAATATTCTAACCTGGATTTACTCCATTTGAGCTAGATGGTCCCTGACCTGTGCTACGCAACTCTGGGGATTTACATCTCAGTTTTGTTGGTGTCTTCGTGATATCTGTTTGTGTTCCAATGTCAACTCTTGGAGCCCCCATAATTCCTGTCTGATGATATGGCACAAAACATTCCCTGAAAAAGTGTGACACTTTCAATTATCATGACAATATCTTGTCAATTATTTTCAATTAGACAACAAATACATTAAAAAAAATACGGTGCGGTTTTAATGTTTTTCCTTTTGCATGTTTTAAGGCGTATTACCACAAATTGCGTTTCAGATAACAGAAAAAAAATTGTTGCAAAAACGAAAAACAAAAAATTATTAGCTAATAAAAAAACTTTCAGAATATCTACCTGTGCAAACTAACTTCACATTGTGCACACCCAAATGTAGTTTCTCGTGTCCTACCACTATGGTTCTTCACTCTTAGTTTGCTGCAGTATCTACACGCACGTGCCCTGCCTGGTATAGATATCGCCTCATGGTTTGCCGCGAACAGTGATGACAAGGGAACGTCTTCTTTTTGCCTTGCAGCTCTAATTCGCTCGCTGTAACCCCCAATAAGTTGTTCTGCAACCTTTGAAGAGAGCAAATCCTTTTAGAATAATTTTAATGTTCCAATGAAAATTTATGCAAAGTGACCAATACAAATTATAACATTCGGTATAGTTAAGGAAACGTGCTATCAATAACGGTTTGAATTATATTGAGTAGGTCATAATGAAATGAAAAAAAAAACACGAAATTTCATAAAAATCCTAATTAACTACGATGAAATAGTCACATGTACTGATAAGTATTAACCAGATGCCAGTTCTCTTTTACACAGTTTTCAAATTATTGCGCACTGAAAATATTGTTTCTGTTTGTCAGTATTCCACTAAAGAAAACTTTAAACAATTATGACTCTTACCTTGAGTTGAAAGCCTTTGTGTGTAGCCTTTGGGTGGCTGTCTTTGTAAACTAGATATCCATTAATCAACGCCATGTCAAAGGCAAACCATGCAAAATAAGTCCACCATCTTGTACTGGACCTTTGCAGAGTGTAGTTGCTTCTCAGGTGATCATGGCGATCAACACCTCCCATGTATTTGTTGAATTCAACAATAGCTTGTGGACAAGCAAATTCTTTCTTCTCATATTTTCCGTCGGAATTCGTGGTTTTTCTTTCAACCTTGTCCCGTCTGCTATTGGTTATTGGACTATAACAGTTTGAAAGGTTGTATACGGTCTTTGTATCTTGCCAAACTGTAGCAACCAGTTTACCATCAGTTGTCTGTCTAGTTATTATATCACCTCTCTGCATGCTCTTAATTTTGTCTTCCTTTTTTTTCATTCGCTTGTCAATCTTTAGTTCTGTGGGCCAATATCTTCGACCGGTATTAAAAGACCCACTTATAAATGTTGACTGATTCATTAGGGATAGTGCAAGTGGAATACTTGTGTAAAATTTATCAACAAATACAATGTGGTTCCTCCCACCGATGTCTTCAGTCAAGTTTTCAACAACTCTCTGTGTCAGCCCTTCTTCTTTCTTTCGTCTCAGGTAAACTTGAAAATTCCAAAGAAATCCTGAAACAGCATCAGCTAGAACAAAAATCTTGAATCCCCTCTTTGCTGGTTTATTAGGGGCGCCAACAATGCTCCAGTGTTGACCATGACATTTAATCATAGCTTCGTCAACTGATACTTGTTGATGCAGATTATATTTTTTCATACTGTTTTTTCTAACCTTTTCCATCAATGGTGACACCTTGTACAAAGGGTCCTTAGCAAGAGCCTCTTTTCCTGCTTCTCTGTTTGGGTTTCTCATTGGATCCTTAGTAGGATCATTCACATGAAAATAGCGCTGGATAAGCCTAAACTGTCTTCTTGACATTGTTTTGGATATCAAGGCGTTCTGAAAGGCTGGATTAGTAGACCAATAATCATCTACTGAAGGTTTTGGATTCAATCCCATTATCATGCGAATACCAATGTAAGCTTTGATATCATTAATGTCAACGCCATTAAACGAAAGGTCAGTCCATGTTTTGTTTTTTGATTTTTCCCTCTTTGTCTTTTCATAAATTGGTTTGTATGCATTTGTTGAATTTGCCATCAAGTTAAATACACTTTCTGGTAATATTGCATAGAAATAGTCAATTTCATTCGATTCTGGTCTTAATTGGTGTGTTGAGCCAGGATTTGGTCCACTGAATTTTTTTGCAGCAATATTTGTAAGCTTGTGTGTCCACTTCAATGAAGAAATTGTGTCTTGCTCCTCGCTGCTGTCATCTTCCTTGTCACTGTCAGAATCACTTTGATCTTCTTCGTCATTTAGAATATCGTAATCAATGTCACTTTCGTACTCAATTATGGTCTCATCATTTTCGTTTTCTTCATCGGAAGTATTTGTTTCCTCGTAAGTCTTAGAGCGTTCACTCTTTTTCTTCTGTTTAGGTTTCACAGTTGACAAGGACTTCTTGTCGCCTATTGATTTTGCCTCATTTTTTTTCTTGATATCAAGTAGAGTAAGCTCATCGGATGTTGAATCCTCTTCACCAATTTTACTTTTTTTAAGTTTTGGTTCATTCACTGTTTTCTTTCTTTTCATTCCAGCCTTCCTTTGGTCATTCATTAGCAGCACAAGTGGCTTTTCATCTGATGTGGAGTAAATGTCTTCTGTATAGAATTTGTTTGCATCTCCCGTTGTATTTTTGCTCTTTGTTTTGACTTTATTATTCTCATCATTGAGTGTAGATTGTTCTATGGTTTCCTTACTTTTTTCTTTTAATGGGGTCTTGTTTATTATAGATGGATTCGTGGTGTGGGTGTGTTCTTTTTCATCCATCTCTTGGTTTGCAGTATTTTGGACTTTAAGCTGTTTTTCTAAAATGGAGTTTTCCTGCACTTCATCGGATTGTAATAATGGTTGAACAAGGTCCTCTGAGTCGCTATCGATTTCCTGTTTGATCTTGATGTTTGGATCATAGAGTGTAAACTCTTCTTTTCCATCTATTTTATTGCCTGCAGTTTTTTGGACTTCAAGCGCTTCTTTTCCATCTACTTCTTTGTCTGCAGTACTTTGGACTTCAAGTATTTCTTTTCCATCTATTTCATTGATTGCAGTACTTTGGACTTCAAGTATTTCTTTTCCATCTATTTCATTGATTGCAGTTCTTTGGACTTCACATATTTCTTTTCCATCTATTTCATTGTCTGCATTTTTTTGGACTTCAGGTGTTTCTTTTCCATCTATGTCATTGTCTGCAGAACGTTGGAATTCAAGTATTTCTTTGCCATCTATTTCATTGTCTGCAGTATCTTTAACTTCAAGTTTTTCTTTTCCATCTGTTTCATTGTCGGCAGTTTTTTTGACTTCAGGTGTTTCTTTTCCATCCATTTTATTGATTGCAGTGCTTTGGCCTTCAAGTATTTCTTTTCCATCTATTTTATTGTCTGCAGTATCTTTAATTTCAAGTATTTCTTTTCCATCTGTTTCATTGTCGGCAGTTTTTTGGACTTCACGGGTTTCTTTTCCACCTATTTCATTGATTGCAGTACCTTGGACTTCAAACTTTTCTTTTCCATCGATTACATTGATTGCAGTACTTTGGATTTCAAGTATTTCTTTTCCATCTATTTCATCGTCTGCAGTATCTTGGACTTCAAACTTTTCTTTTCCATATATTTCCTTGTTTGCAGTTCTTTGGACTTCAAGTATGTCTTTTCCATCTATTTCATTCTCTGTAGTGCTTTGGACTTCAAGTTTTTCTTTTCCCTCAATTTCATGGTTTGCAGTATTCTGGTTGTGATTGCCATTTTGGTCTGTCATTGTTTTAGCAGAACCATTACGAATCTGTTCACCCTCATTAATTGACAACCAAAATTCATCTCCAACGTCTTCCTCAAAATCAATTTTTTTTTCATTAACTTTTTCAACAATCAATGGTACAAAGTGATTGGGTTCAAAAACCGCTCCTTTTCTATTATCAAAATTACCATCTCTTGACCAAAGAATATAAATTGGTTTGTTGTTGGGAATTTTATCCGATTCTGTTTTTGTTTGAGGTTTCAATGGTAAGATTTTTGAATTCAGTAATGGACGAATTGCCTTGTTTGCATCTGGATAGATTGACCAGATATCTCTTTCTAACACTGTAGCCAGGGCGAACATGTGTATTAGTGCTGACCAGGATTTGGGTTTGCATGTCAGCTTTGCTGCATACTTGATAGCATTTTGGAAGTTGTTTGTTCCTCCGAACTCCTTTGCTGCTTTGTCTGTCAGGCTAATGGTCTTGTATGTTTTCATACCTAAGATTGCATCTTGGTGTCTTGTTACAGTATTAAAATGCTCATGCTGAGAATATAATTCGGCGTTTAAGTATAACTCTCCGGCTGTCATTTCTCGAAGTGTTCTTGAGAGGGATTCATCTCCTAAAACATTTTTAAAACAAAATTTTCCTACATGTAGCAGGTGTACTGTATGAAAATGTATTTGTTGAAAATGTTTCATTATGAATATGTTTTTCTTCGATATTTTTAAAATTATGTTTTCCTGCCATCCATATATACGTACGTTCTATTAAATTTTAATCAGGTAAAACTCATTCATGAAAATTATAAAATTATATCAAATTTGGCGAGCAGCTTCAAAACTATAAACTTTATAGTGTGTGCCTTATAGGACAACTTCTTTTTTTACTGGACTTTAACTATTGTGTATGTCTAAAAAATGTTCGTCAGCTAAAACTCAGCATCTACTCATTGAATTTGATATTTAGTATCAAGTTTAACCAACATGAATTGTAGTGTGAATGCAAATTATTATGTTTTAATGATATCGCACGTTAATTTTTTATTACAAATTCAACCTTTTGGTGAGTTTTTTTTTATAAATTATTTTATATGCATGTATTGTGAAAAACATTGCGCATTTGAACATTATTTTCTTTTCTCATCATTTTGGTTTTTTTTATAGTTGTATATCATTTTTGTGTCTATGTCTGATTAATGTATTTGCTGTTGTGAAAAAAAAGCTCACTTGCCTTTCAAGGTAACCGATACAGCGTTATATAGACAATCGCCATTCCCTGTTGTTTTTGCTGGAATGACCTCTGCTTTGGGAACCGGCAAATCATCTGGGAGTAGACACTGAGCAAGTTCGTCTTTCTGGAATCCTTTAAAATGTACATTTTTGGAGGCCTTTGCCAACTCATCTTTCAGTTTTTTTAGTCGACTCCTGACTTTCTCACTATCGCCAAGTTGAATATACAAGTCCATGTCTTTTACATGGATGCATAGGATCTGAAGGATGAAAACAAATAGTTAAAAAGATAAAATAAAATTGAAAGACTTTTATGATGTCAAACTATAAGTATCCCTATTCTGAATGAATTTATTCACAGCTTAATTAGTTGATTGATTTTAATGTATTTTATTAATCTTTATGCATATATTTATCGATATATATATCTAGGTATGTATGTATGTATGTATGTCAAGCTTTTCATAATAACAGTAACCAAAGTAATAAAATAATTCTGCAATTGTACCAAGAACAACGGTTTACATGCATACTACATAGTTTACTTGAATGCTGGTTGATTAAATTAATTGATAAATTAAACCAGTAAAATGAAACAAAATATGATAAAAACTGCAATAGAAACCCTATTAGATTCATATGATTAAGAATGGTATACTTATTTTCTTTGTTATTTGACATTTTAACAATAATTGGAATGTATTAGGCAGTTAATATATCAAGGTTCTCAAAAACATCTTTATAATTATGTGTTGATTTATTTAATTGAATTGACAAATACAAAAACTAAATTCAGCAGAAAATTTCACACACATAAAAACAACATTCCTGTAGAATGTGTAGTAATTCCAACGTTCAATAAAATAAATAGTAATGTAACTTAATAATTGTTTATACATTAAATAAATTTCTTTCCGAAAAGGAGACAAAAATATAAATTATAATTTATATAAAAATATCTATATATGTAATCATGAAAATATATAAAGTTAATTGATATTAATTATAAGATAAATAATATGACCTACCAGAAAAACATGTCTTTTCTTTAGTAACGTACAACGTGGCAGCCAGGCATCTGGAACTCATTTTCAGTTTCCATTGAGGAATGATGTGAAAATTCTCAAAAGAAATGCGATCTGTAGCGGTGTCATGCAGAGCAGTTGATCTACTTTTTAATTTGAAGGTCACAACAAAAACATGTGTAAAATACTATATAATAGCTTTTTCAGAGAGTAGTAATGTGTTGTTGCAGTTTTAATTATTATCTATATCATACAGAATATATAAGCCACTACAGATAAATGTGCATTATTTGTGTTACACTTAAAATCCAGAGAGTAGTACTGATTGTCTGAGACATATACATTTCAAAAACCATAGCGTATCTAAATGTATTTATTTAATGATAGAAATGGCCATTGAGCCTTTATGTGCATTATAGAAAATACATTTACATAGACATTGCATACTTTATTCTAATTTACCATATTTTTTACACATTAATACCTATGGCTTTTGTAAAGCGGATTAAATGTTACACTGTGGCTTTTCTGTGATGTTTGACAGTGGCGTTTGAGACATCACTTTTTTGGTGCGCATGAATACACTTCGGACGTGCAAAGGATATGAGTTGTAACAAATTTCATATTTCAATTAAAATGAATTGTAAATCAAGTAAGTACATAGAAATACCAAAAATAATTGCATTCAATGAAAACTTTTCATAAACACAATTATAAAAACTTGACACCTCAATTACGAAAATCAAGATACCTGTTACAAACAGCCTAAAACATACAGATTAATTGATATCACATTCATAAATTCACATGCAAGTATAAAAAATATCTATTATACAAAAATGTTTATATTTGAACTACTATCAGTTTTGGCTATTAGAAAATAGTGGAAATGTAAAATGACATTTATAAAATAAACCCCAATAAATATGGAATGATGACAATGAAAATATTTAAAATTAAACCACTTGACTTTCCTTAAAACATATTCCATGATGTACTGTACGATTAATTTTTTTCAGATGCTGCAAAACTGAGGTAGATGATACTTTGATATTTTCTAAACCTGTATTGTGATTCATCACCATTGTGTTTGTCGGTTTTATTTACAGCTCAAAACAACTACTAATTTTTATCATTACATACACATTTTGGGATAAAGAATAAAAAATAAAATACAGCTTTATAAATTCTAAAATAAAAAAAAATTACTTAATCTTTTGAAAATTTAAATATGATACATGTAATGACTAGGAAAATATCGAAACTACCTGAAAAAACTATAGACCATGTTTAATATAAAAAACTAAACTAACAAATATGCTCAACAGTCAAAACAAAACAAGGTTGGGTGTTGACACCGCCCTTGACATGCGTCGCCTCTGTACAGTCGTCTGAGTTGAAACTGTTTCCCCCTTCGCCATGTTTGCTGTTTTCATCCTCCTAACACACTTTGCTAGGAGGTAGGTGATACCACCTACCACCATACCTCCTACAAAAATATCCACGTATTCTGTAAAAAGAGAAATAATAATGAATATATCCTTAAATTACGCATATTTATTGCAGTATTATTTAGGTATTATGACTAAAGTTGCGGATTAACATTAAAAGTTTGTCTGTGTTATCAAAGCATTGACAACAAGATGTACTGTGAGCTACTGTTCACTAATGTATACCCCCACTCTTCCTGTCTGTCACAAAGTACAACCCACCATGCTGAATCATGGTATAAATTATCAAGAAGCTGCAATTTGTAGTTGTCAAAAAAAGTATGACAAAAATTTTGTGTATGTACATTACATTGAAAAGAAAATGTTCGGCAAATAGGAAGTAGAAAACTACAGAGTCACAGGTGTGAAAAGTTGTTACAAGATACAGCCCACTATACTGAAGCTCTCTACCAAATATCAAGAAGCTGTGATTTGCAGTTGTCCAGAAAAGTGTGACAAAAAATGTGAGATACGGAAGGACACATGGACAGAGGTAAACCAGTATACCCTTCCTTCAGAGCCGGGGTATAATATGAAATCCTTCGTTATTGAAATATGGCATTATAATGCATAGTGGGTAACTCTTGTATTGCTACACAGACATCAAATGGTATATTAAACTACAAGATCAGTGTGCAAAAATTTTGATTATATAATGAAATCAAAATGACACCTTAGTGAACTTAGAAAGTAGTCACTATATACATATACATTTGAGAACTATTTTTTCTTTGGACAGTCAATTTTCAAATGACCGGGATCTCCACAAATATGGCAGCCTAACTGCTGAACTGGACAAAGCCGTGGTCTAAAAGATCCATTTACCGTACGACGCGGTTGTAGCGAGAATCTTTGTGGGGGCGGTAATCTATAGATCGGATTGGTCATCATTTGCATGAATTGCATCATTCCAGAAATTGGATCGAAATCGGATTGCTTTTGTTGTTTTGGGTCGGCTTTTGTGGAAACAAATTCAGATTCCTTGGAATGGAGTTTAATAAACTTCTGCTCCTTTTCGAAAATTTTTGTTTCTTCTGGTGTACTCAGTAAAGATGTAACTAAAAACCCAATTTTGGAGTGTCTTATGACATAAGAAACGCTGAAGAACCATCGAGAACTTTTCACGATCTTCATGCCCACACCGACGGGCCAGTCATCTAGTGCATCAGTTTTAGTTGTAAAGTATCAGAATTTATTTCCGAAGCCCTCGCCACATATCCCTTTACATCTCTAAGAGCCTGACCCAAGCTATCAGATCGCATGCCTCTCTTTAACTCAGCAATTTCTTGTTTCAACTCAGAAATCTGTAAGGATAATCATTAATTTAATCTTAAAATTCCTTTAAAACTTCTAAACTGACATTTGAACACAATGAAATGGCTCGCGCCGCAGATTTTTTCTTACAAAAATCATTTCCAGCTATATAATGTTGTATCATAGTGTCTGATTTCCACCCTACATGTAACTTAATGCTTTTATCATCAATGCCAAGCCACGATAATGTTAGCGCGCAACCACTACGAGTACTATGAGGTGTTTCACCTTTCCCAATTTTTAAGGATTTTAAATACCGTTTTAACCTTGCGTTAGCTGCTGAAGAGGTAAACGGGGTTGAAACAAGCCCGGATTTGTAGGTCGGAAAAGAAAGTCACCTCTTAATACGATATTGTTCTTTTCACAAAAATGAATGTAGGCAAATAAATCACGAACCGGACAGAATGCGTTTGTAGGAGAACGGATAAGTACAACAACTCTCGGATCCCTAATGTCAACAGTCTTTCCTTTTGTTATACAAAAGATAATTCCCTAATCATTAGGAAGTTGGTGAACTTGATCAGTTAACATAGTTCCAAGATCACCTGCACGATCACCTGTATGACTTAGGATATTAAAAAATGTTCTATCTCTCCAATAGACATATGATTGAAAAATCGAGAGATTAGAGTCACTTAAGTTGTAAGAAACGTGTCTAAGAATAAGATACAATTTATTCAGGAATAACGGCGGTGCGCGTTTTGGATGTATACCAGACATAGATTGTTCTAGCCGAACAGCATCTAGGTATCTTTTAATAATCGGGACGGCAGCTGGATTTCCTATACCTAAGGTCGGAATCCACTCTGTTCCTCTACCAAAATCGCGAAAAATAGCTCTTGATTGACCTATCAAACTATTAATTGATCCAGCAGAACGCCTGGTCGGGCAATCACATTTACTTCGAGAACATTGCGAGTTGTGTATTGTCGTTTTCCCTTTTAAATCTGTTAGACCTAAAAACATCCTAACTGTAGAAGGAGTCGCATCCGACAAAGACATAGGAGGCTCCTGGCTTCCTAAAAATTGGCACAATTCCTCTTTTAAAGCATCTTTTTGTTTAGCATATTTTGTATTTTGTATCAACTTCTCGAGGTGTTGAATTCTTAAATTTACTTGCTGTTCATCAGACTGTGTGTGTTTATATCGTTTTCCAAACTGAAAAATTTAAAATAACCTGCTGACTAAATTCGATCAAACTACCAAAAGTAAAACAACATTGATTTTTCTTCTTTCTTCTTGCAACAATTTTATGTCTTCACTACCCCTTTAATAGACAACTTGTCATGATAATCATATCATCACGGTGTGTGGCCAATAGACCATGTGTAATTATTGCTGTCTGAAAAAGCGAACATACTTTGTTTGCATTGTATCCATATATTTATATATTATCCATGACGAATTCGAGACGTGATTAATGATTGTAATATTACACCACCATAAAATTATAAAGCTTGAATTCATTCACAATTTATGCTATTGAAATAACATATATTTAAATTTATAT
>JAOXYJ010341242.1:0-15637 GCA_028566555.1 Lithophaga nigra | reverse complement strand
TGAAGTCATCTCGTTTGTCATAGATTCTGGTACTCAAATGACCACTGTCGTCAAATTCGAGATGTAAATCCAAAAATTAATACTAAAAAATGCTACTTAGTTTTAATTTACTTAAGCTTTGTGAATACCGGAAATATGTCGAGAGGTCTGTAATTGCTAATTTTGCAAGTAAGTAAAATTTGCAAAAATCAACAAAATGGAAATATCTCTAATGAATTTGATCTAAGAAATACCCTGATCCACGAATTATAACGAACCTCTTTCAAAGCACGTTTTTTTCCTAAAATTATCCACACTGTAGTAACAGTTCATGAGCCTGTGAAATGAAATTCATCTACAGACGTCATTATTTTGCAAAAAGATTATTGAAAGTTTTATCCGTCTCGTCCACTAGATCTCATATATATGGTATTACAATCCAAGTTGATGTGTGTACAACATACAATGATATATGGTTAATTATTATTATTAAAATGTTAATACTACATCAGAAGATTTTTGCACTTAAGTCAACGGTCATTAGATCAGGGCTTATACCTTTACGATCCTCGGCCTTATACAATCCGAATTGTGAATCTTGCCAATTGCGTTTTCACATTTAGACCTATACTAAACCTGGATCTCAACGTCACAATAGCATTTAATAGTAAATTTATTGAATTTCATGTACTGACACTTATACAGATTTAATAAAGGCTTTTATCTCTTAATCAATGTAAAACATCTTTATGTTTACCTTGAAGAGCCACAATCTCTGAATTTCCTATCTTATTTCTATTTTGGCGTTTTTTTAATATTTCCTAAGTGAAGTACGCCATGTCTTAAATTTTGGACTGATATTTTTGGGGCCTTATGAATCTTAGGACCCTTTCCTATAAGTACAATTTCGCTGACTCAGTGTTATCTGAGAAGTTGAAATTCCAGCTAATAAAGAGACATTATTGGTCATGAAAGCATAATTAATGTTCAAACAACATAAAATACGAAATTTGTATATAAGTATCCGAGAAATAGTTTTGCTACGAAACAGCTTTATTGATTCAGTAATACCTCAGAAGATCGTTTACATAAAGGCGTTTCCGAGAGGATCCAACTTTAAACTATGTCCCATCATGCTTGCAACCTTCAATTTTGGATCGGCAGAAAACAAAGGTGCAGAGAACCATTAAGGAATATTTATATCAAAGAAGTTTCTCTTATTCACTGGTATCTGAGAAGATCTTTAAAGATATTTTTCACAGGATCTAATGTTAAACTATGTCCTAAAAGAAATTGACCATATAAAATTAATGTCCTTGACTTCACATAAAAACCGCCAAACTTTGTAGAGGTCCATTAAAGGAACTTTCTGCCAAATACCATTTTATGAACTAAGGTATCGCAGTTCTTCAAGGGTATTTCCAAAAAGAAAAAGCAACCTGATGACGGTAATTCTTGAACCTCTGATCAAAAAGTTAACTTATATATTATAATATGCCGTATGTATAGCGAAAACGAAATATGAAAAAAACCTGTTAATCCCTTAGCACAAAAAACCCAAATTTTTGCGATCCTAAAGAAATAGGAAAGGAAAAAAGGAAAGCCGAAAAATGATAAATTAAATCTACTACAATCTGATTGCTATATCTATTCATTTTTTTTTCTGTTAATTTTTTGTTAATGACTGATGGTAAAAACTGCAAGTATCCATATAAAAACGAAAAGAGTTGACATACAAATATGTCTTGCTTGTCTCCACATGTCGCATAAGGAAACACATACGTATTTTATATTCCAAGGTCATGTGTCAGGCTGACGTGTACATCTCTTAATGAATGTTTCAAGCTTATATAGTTCTGAGAAACAGAGGCAATCTCAAAAATTTGATGTAAATCTAACAAAGTTAGTGGACTATGAAAATGAGGTCAAGGTTAGGCGACATGTGTCGGGCTAACAGGTACATGCCCTGATGAATGTGTGGACTTAATATGTTTGCTCTACGCTGTATAGAGCTAATCACAAAACTTTGACGTAAATCTAACAAAGTCAGTGAACCGTAAAAATGAGGTCAGGGTCAGGTAACATGTTTTTGGCCGAAATGTTCATTCCCTGCTAAATGTTTGAACATAATATGGTTGCCCTATAATGTATAGTTACTGAGAAACACAGCTTATCACAAAACTTTGACATAAATATTACAAAGTCAGTGGACCATGAAAGTGAGTTCAAGGTCAGGTGACATGTGTCAAGCTAAGATGTACATGTCCTTATAAATGTTTTTGTTCTATGATACATGTATATGGTTTCTAAGAAACAAAACTAATTACAAAACTTTGACGCCGTCGCAGTGGACAAAGCATACCTATATCTTACGCGACAGGGGAGACAACAATATATATATATATATATATTGTAATTAGTTTATTTTTAAAAGAATATCACACAAATATCGCATTCTCAAACAATCAAAAAGGCACAACACAATACGACTAAATACAACACAAAACAATAATGATTAAGTTGCAGTGTATATCTAAAGTTTTTAAACATAATTTTCAGGTTAATGCAAATGAATACTATTTTAGTCACTCATCACTGTTTCCAAGGTTAGCCATTAGACATTAGTCTTGTAATTTTGAATCCTTAGTACAAGAAAAAGGTATTGTGTATACAGAATTCCAGTTAACACTCTCAAGGTCCAAATCACTTTCACATTTCAAGGGAGTTAAGGGTAATTGTTTTTCATTTTCAATAAACAACTTATAAAAATATTTACATGGTTTTTTATCCAATTTTATTTTCTCAGCAAGCTTATTTTCTACAATGTTTAACCTCCGTTTGTTTTCAATATTCTTCTTCCTTTCTTTTGGGATGAAAGCAATAATACCATAATATTCCGTGTACATTATATTAATTTTATAAGTATTCAAAAATTTTTCATGTATAAAAAAATCGTTTTAATCTGAAATAAGGTCATTTATAAAGAATACCTCCATTTTCAACACAACTTTTGTCATAACACATTTTACTATTAACTAGAATATGTGAATTGAACATATTGGTTGGCTTAAATCGTCTTCATAATCTAATATTTGTTTTTCCTCTTTTAATAGGGAGAGGTTCAGAAAAATATCTCGCCAGAAAGGATTTACCTTGCTAGCTAGTATCTTCAAACCCCCACTATTAATATGTAAGATACTGTCCCCATCCCATATTTGAATAAAATACAATAGTAATGTTTTCCAAGGTGAATGATATAAGGGGTCTAATAATTTGTGAAGCCATGCTAATTTTAGTACATAACAAAAGGATATGATATTTGGCATTTTCAAACCCCCATCCCTATATCCATTTACCATAACCATACGTTTTATCTTGTCCGATTTCGCATTCCACAAGAAATTATAAAAGATGTCTTGAATATCTTTGAAAACTTTATAAGGGGGGTTAGGAAGTAACGTAAGACTCTGTACCAAGATAGGCAAGGCTAATGTTTTAATAACAGTAATCTTGCCTATGTAAGTAAGATCACGTTATGAGCAAGCATTTGATAATAGTTTTGTAGTATCAATCTTTTCCATAAAATTACCCAATGTAATATCTTTTTATAATAAGTCAAATTTGAAACCTAACAGTTTAAATTTCTAGAAAAGTTCCATGAAAAGTTTCTTCTCGAAGTTTTCCAGTACTGCCCTTTCTACAGCCAAGCCATATGGCTTCAGTCTTGTCTATATTAAATCTTAGTCCAGCACATTGTGAAAATTTGTCAAATACATCTAAGGATTTGCCAAGGGATACCGGACTATCATCTAAAATCAGTGCAGAATCACCGACATACTGACTCAAAAAATCCGAGTCATTTATCTTTATACCAGATATGTTTGGTTCATTTTTAATTGCAGCGCTTAAAGAAATAAATACGGTGATAACGGATCCCCTTGACATACATCCCGTTCAATGTTAAAAATTCTGAAATATGACCATTATTTAAGATAGTACCACTAATATCACAGTAGACAGCTTCTATCCACTTTATAAACGTAAACCTTGGAACAAATGCACATACAAAATATAAATGACCTGCCACTCCCTTTTACAGTGAAACTGACTATTGACTGGTCAATGAAGCATCAAAATTAAGTCAAGGTCAGATGATAGTATCTGCCTGACAGGTACACCATAGGACGAAGGCACGCACTAAATATCAGTGACCTACCCTTCCTAGTGACTGAAAAGCTGACTTAAACATAAAAAACTGGATATGGTCAATGAAGCGTAAAAGTGAGATCACAATCAGGTAACAAGTACCTAACTGACATGTACACCATTCAACAAATCCACTTACCAAATATAAGTGACCAATCACTCCCATTTACTGAGAAACTGACTTAAGCTTACTATGATCAATCAAGTATGAAAATGAGGTCCAGGTAAGGAAACTGGTACATAACTGGTATACCAAGTCATGCACCAAATATCAGTAACCTTCCCTTCGTGGTAACTGAAAAACTGACTTAAACATAAAACACTGAATATGGTAAATGAATCGTGAAAACGAGGTCAAGAACAAATGATAAGTACTTGACTTACATGTACATCTCAGCATCAAGCCACATACCAAAGATCAGTGACCCACTCTTCCTAGTAAGTGAAAAACTGACTTAAACATAAAAAAACTTAACATGGTCTATAAAGCGTAAAAATGAGATCAAGGTCAGGTAACAAGTATCGGACTTACATGTACACATTAGAACAAATGCACATACCAAATATAAGTGACCTACCACTCCCATTTACTGAGAAACTGACTTAATCACAAAATCTTAATATGTTCAATGAACAAAAAATGAGGTCAAGGTCAGGTCAGTGGTACCTAACTACCATATACAACTTCAAGACAAAGGCACATAAGAGATATTGGTGACCTAACGCTCCCGGTTACTGGCCTAATTAAAAACTCAACATATTCAGCCATGAGTAATTAAAAAGAAAGGGTCAAGGTCAGGTGATAAGTACCTGACTGACATGTACATGTACTCTTCTGCGCAATACCACACACCAAATATCAGTGATTTATTGCTCTCGATTAGAAACTGACCTAATAACTAATTTTTAATATATGTATACCTTATATATGTAAAAAATGTTATATGTTTCAGTTCTAAAGGCAAACTGATAGTTACAGGGCAGATATGGGATATCCTAAACCGGGGTAAGTCTTATAGACTTTCTAAAATATCATGCCTTACTATTAAGCATAGAAATAAAGTTGAGAACTTTGTTTACTTTGATAATGTAATTCTTCTTATTATTAGCAAATGTTTACCAATCCTAATGTTAATTCAGGTATTCTCTCGGCAACGATAGTTTGTGGATGAAGTAGAGAGGAATCCTTAATTCTAAGACAAAACAGTAGATACCAACCAGATATCAAACCTCACTGATTCATGAATCTAACAGCAAATTCTAAATTAAACATATAGAAATCACACAAACTCCAAAAGGAGTGAAATTAGTCCGTCGAAAGGGTAAACATCTCCTGCTATGCTTGCATCAGCCATTATTCGATTTGATGTGAAGTCCAGCAATAGTCAAATCCAGGAATAGTCCAATTCTGGAACGTAGGACTCCGTCGTTCTATTTATCATTACTTAGCTGGGACATATACACCTTGAAGCGTTACGACAACTGTTAAACGTTTGTGTGATATACCGAACCAGCCCCACACAATATACAATTAGTAATTGCATCAATAATATATGACAATCTAAATATTCAACATATAAGCCTTTTTCTAAACCTTCTTAGGAAATATTAAAATGATGAAATATGTAAAAGTAGTGATAGTGCTGCTGTGATACAATATCTGAATATTAAAGAGCATTTACAAAGAAATGTCGCAGCTATATGTGGATAAAATCAGGCAATACCAATAATACATACACCAAGATAATAACCTTTTTCGTAATTTTAGTCTTGTTTTTCCTTCTTTTTTTTTTAAAATTCCAAACCCTGGGTCTCGCCTGCGACTGTGTCTATCATGAGAGTACTTGGAATATGGACTATTTTTGAGAAAACATAAGATTTCAAATATGGGCTATGACCCTAGAGATTTACTATACCACTTGTCTTTTCATGGGAATTTAGAAAATATATGGTTTAGCGTTGGGGATCTGAACTATTTTCGAGATAACTTAAGATATCAGATCTGAGAGGGGTGTGGATGACCCCGGGGATTAACCATATAATTTGTCTTTTCATGCGGAATTATGAGATATGTAGTTTAGGGAATGGGGATCTGAACTATTATTGCGATAATTTAAATTCAGATATAAGGGGATGGGGATGACACACGTGGAATAACCATACAATTTGTCTTTTCGTGTGGAATCAGAAAATATATGGTTAGGGGGTTTGGATCTAAACTATTTTTTCAGATAATTTAAGATTTCAGATGACCCCTGGGATTAACCATACATATTCCATACATCTCGTTTTCTCATAAGAAATAATAAAATATATGGTTTAGTGTTGCGGATCTGAACTATATTTACGATAATTTAAGATATCAGATATGAGAGGGAGGGGATGAACCAATTTGTTTTCTCATGAAGAATGATAAAAACATATGGTTAAGGGGGTAAGGATCTAAACTTTTCGAAACTTTATTGTTGTATAAAAACTTTACCTGAGTGAAAAAAATAAGTCCAATTTACCCCAAATTACGGGAAAAATGAAAAATAAATTCTCCTAAATTTTGTATTGAATACAATCTTTTGATCATACCCAAGCTTCTGAGCAAATTTCATCGGCATCTATAGGGATTTGATAAAGATGTTAAAGTTTTAAAAAAATTAACCTGAGGTTAAACCTCAAAGGTCGACGACGCCGACGACGGAATTGTGGCTGCTATGTCTCGCCTTAAGCGACTTCGTCCCAGGCGAGCAAAAAAAAAAACGTTTATAACGGAAGAAGGTAAAACCTCCATGAATATGAATAAACTTTTAATCTTTGTTTATTTATACATTTATTTAACATAATGGTTTTAATATACATGTACAGAATTATCAGTAATTGTTATCTTATTTAATGCACGCATAGCAGGAGACACTTGCCTTGTCACTCCTTGTGGAGTTCATGCAATCACGTCCAGTTTGTTTTTCGACGTTAAATATTCCTAAGGATTTTATGAGTATTGAATCGCGGTATGCTATGCTTCCTTGTACTTTAAACGTAAGATTTTCAAGTCAAAAACAATGTCAATCAAAATCTAAACTGTAGCTTAGAGAGCTCATGGTTAACATTAAAATACGTCACAATATTATGAAAGTATAAGATCTTCCTCGGAATATATGTAGCCTGTCCAGTTCCTGCATAATACGACAAAGTCACACTGGTCTCACTCCGTATGGAGTTCATGCGATCACGTCCAATTCGTTTCTCGATATTGTGTATTCCTAAGGATTTTATGAGTCTGGAATGGAATACTACGCTTCCTTGTACTGAAGAATCAAGATGAAAAAGGATGAGTATACCTATTTTTTTCAATTGACATAAAAAACGTCAGATGCAGCGCAGACATCAAAAATCAAACATCACTAGGAAAACAGACAAAAATACCATAATTATAAGAGTCAAACATGTTAAAGGAACACAAATTTTTATCAATCCGTATTACTGAAGCCCATATACAATGGTATATGTGTATATGGATTAGAACAGAGTATACATCAGAGTACTGTTTACTTTTAGTTACTCTGTACATTTATTATCTGAATTTTATTTCGGAATCTCAAAATAACAGAAGAAATGTAAGAAATGAACACACAGAACAATTTTATTCGTAGAATGGCAATCATCTTACTTTTTCATTGTCGCCCCATATAAACCATGTTTATTAATATAATCTATCACACAATCTTGTAGTAGATACTTTACACTTTCTCCTCGCCTTATGGCTCTCCTGAAAATTTCATAAAACAAACTATTATTATCTACTGTACAGGCTGGATGAAACTATATCACACCGTCTACTCTTAAATCGTAAGTATGAATCATCTATAACTATATCCTGTGGTGTCAGAAATTTAAACCGTGATTTTTCATCTACTAGTATCACACTACCCTGTGCTTTCCAAATCTTTGTTAAAAATCATATTTCACGAAACATGAAAATGGGCTTTCATCTACTTTTCCCTAAAACTGTAGAATTAAATAAATTTGTTGAAACACTATTGATGGGTTTCCAATAGGTACTTTAAAAATCAGTCGCCAATTTAAAAAATGCAATACCAAAATATATAATGCTCGACGCTAGAACCTTTAATATGTAATTTAACTGATGTATTGTTGGAAATAACATTGTTTAAATATTAAAAGTGAACGGAGGTTGAGCGTCAGTAATCAGATTTGGTGCAATTATTCCTCCAAAGTTTGTCTTACCTAATTTTTGTAGAACTGATGTCATTTTGTATCCATTCTGTCACAATGTGAATGTTATCCTGTAAAATTGATATTTTAAAAGTTTCAATTACCACATATTATTCTGTGTCGTGACTGAAAACATAAAGATACTTAGGTATGTCATATCAATTTATTTGTCTTTTTGCATTTATCGTTATTTTCCAAAATTTTTCGGCAGAGTCATGGTAACTAGTTTTATAGACAAAAGAAGTTATATTCTTCATTTTTGCAATCAGCCAAGCCAAGCCTGAAATCAGTTCAAAGTTGTGAGCTAGCTTTTTGCATAAAAAACATGTCAAAACTATCCATATTACATATTCAGTGACTGATCAGATCAAATTCCGATGCAAAGATATTCAGTATTAATTTTTTAATACATAAACTGTTTTTACATGCGTGTTACAGTGTAGTACATATGCAGGAATATTATGCACATGATGTACTCAAATATAGATAAGTATGGGCAACAATTTAGTTCAAACCAATACTTGTTCAGTTCAAAAAAAGCTCTAAAAAGGGACTACTACATTCTCTATATATTATTAGCTTTTTTCATGAAAGTCCACGTGCAGATTAAATGAGAATAAGCTAAAATGCGCGGATATTTCTATAGAAAAGGTACCATTTTATCATACAATATGCTAAAATAGAGTGAGAAGATTACCATAGAGGACAAGGAAAGACCGTTATCATCAATAGACCTGCAAATTTCTGTAAACTTTTGAGATTTCAGATTATCACAAATATTCAGAAAAATTCATACCTCATATTTAGTTAATATATCTGACTCGTAAATAAACTTCCTAGGATCGGTACCTTTTCTTGTTTTACACACTAATCCATGTTTACTGACAATGTATTCTATCTGTAATGATTAAAAGCACGTGTACTAAACAATGTATTCTATCTGATATAATAAAAGAAAACCAATATTTACTAAATAATGCATTCTGTCTGTAATCATTAAAAACATGTTTACTGAACTATGTATTCTATTAAAAGTAAACCCACGTTTACGGAATTATGTATTCTATCTGTAATCATTAAAAAATATGTTTACTGAACTATGTATTCTATCTGAAATCATTAAAAGGAAACCCAAGTTTACTGAACAATATATTCTTTCTAAAATCCACATAGTTTACTAATCAATGTATTCTATCTAATTATTATAAGTAAACCCATTTTTAACGAACAATATATTCTATCTTAAATCATTAAAAGTAAACCCACTTTTACTGAAAAATGTATTCTGTCTGTAATCATTTAAACATGTTTACTGAATTATGTATTATATCTGTAATCATTAAAGTAAAACCACGTTTACTAAACAATGTAGTATTCTATCTGTTATCATTATAAGAACACAGCAATCCATGTCTTCTGACAATGTAATCATTAACATTACAAACCACCATAATCCATGTTTACTAACAATCAAATAAAATTGATTCGTTATACAGTTACACTGCTATATCGCCGAATAATTTAATTGAACATGCAGATCTCTCATTACGAAACTGAACATAGATTATGTTTCAATATGAAGAGTTCATGTAGTAAAGTTTTGGGATCACCAATAGACAAGAGGTTGAGAAATCCCTTCTACTAACGTTAGTCATTAAAATTCAAATTGTTTTTAACTGCATTCAATTTTGAATAGATAAAGTGTAATCAACTATCATTTCTATTCCTTCTTTATTATTATTCTTTTAATATAATGGTTCAATTCAGGGTTTTTTTGGGGGGAGTGGTGTTGTTTCTTTTTTTTTCCCTTTGTTTTGTTGCTTTTCGCCTTGCAGTCAAAAATTTACGTCCGTTAAGAATTTTCTTGTTCTTCTTAGATGTATGATTATAGCAAAAAGATTAATCGCAAAATAAATTTTCTGTTTCACAAGTTATGAACGTTCTATTTACACTTTTGTCTCCTTTTATGTGTGCAAGTGTTATATATGTTAGCTAAAAATGTGTTTTATTTGTGATAAAAAACATAATTTTGTACCATTGTAATGATTGTGAGCATCATAAATTGTGTGCAACTTATAAATTAGTAACCAAAAAACCTTTTGGGGATGTCCTAAAATTTTGCGGATGGTATGTTTAATTTTAGTCGGATTCTTAAAAAATGACACGTAAAAGTTCACCTGAAATTGGTAAATGTTAAAACATTTCATGATCCGCCAGAAACGCTGCATTTGTATCAATAGTTTGTGAATGTTCAGCGTTTGAAGTAGGAATAAAATGCATAACATTGTGAAGTTGTAATGATTGTTTTACATAAATTCAGTCTTTTCAACTATCTTACATCTTCATCTGACCATAAACCAGGAAAGCCAAATGATTCAAGCAGATCAGCTCCACATAACAGTCGTAGGTTTATTGTGCTGTCTTGTTCATTTCTAATGTTGTAATTGACCCCATCGTCATCTGTAATTAAAGTGCACTAACGGAAGATATAGCTCAGCTCCACATAATATGTGAGCGAAATAATGCGAAGTCAGCATGAATTTGACCTTATCAAACAAACACCACAAAAAGTATCATTCTTATCATCTGCAGTTAAACAAACATAACAGAAAAATAGCAAATAATAACTTGAGATAAAAAAAACTCAATGAATCAAACGACAAATCCGAATCAAACGAAGGAAATCGCAGCACAAATTCGTAAAAGAGTAAGATCAGGTTACACGACAGGGAAAGTATTTCATGCTAAGCCAGTATCACCTGTCGTACGATTTCATGTCAGTACAGTAATAAGTCAGCTCCGGGAATAGTCAGTTCTGGAATGTAGGACTTAAGTTGTTCGAACTTATCTTGAAAAGATATTATCACTTATCTGTGACATGGACAATTTAAAGTGTTCCACCAGCTTGTAGTGATGGTCATAAAATGAACGGAAACACGACTTTAATCTGATTGCCTCAAATCCCTACTTAAGCAACTTTCCTGTTAGCAGTGTACCCCTGTATAAAATAGTCATTGTAGCATGAATAGGCTCCATCATATCGTATCATTATTTGTAACATAAACACGCCATAGGCAGGGACCACTGATATGCTGATATGTTGCTGCGCAAGAAATGGAAATTTACTATCGGGAAATTAAAGTCGTTTCTTTTGTTATAGAAGTCCATTACCTTCATTATTAAGGTAAAGATCAAGGTAGTAAGCATATCTTGTTACTGTAGTGTCTTTAATTTCAAGTTCACTTGAATAGATCCGATGTAAGTAATCGCCAAATTTTGTGTTGCTTAGCAAGAGACCACCCAAGGAACACTTTTATACAGATCAATCCTAAAAAATTTCTTCAGCCATTTTTATGGTGTTTTTGATAACCTAAGTGTATTGGAATTTTCATATTAATGGTTCAGGTATAGTAACTAGTAAAGAATAACAAATAACTACTATAAATTAAAACTGTTTAATAAAGTTGATTATCGAATCATATATTTATGTAACATCATGACAAATAAAACAGCCCGTTATAGACAAAAGCTTCGAAGCATAAATGCTATCTACATTGAATTGTAGATCTTTGAGAAGGTTTAAGCATCTAAGTTGAAAAAGTCTCTATCAAATGAAGTTTAACCAGTTGTAGATTACAGATTTACCTATTTAAAAAAGGTGCATGTAAGTCATGGTAGTTACCTTCCTGTATAAAATCATCTCTTTGGTGATCTCGACGTCTGCGTTTTGAGGAAGCAGGATTATTACTATTGTTGCCAGCAGCATCTAAAACAGCTTGATGATATTTCAATACATCAGCAGTAGCTATCCACGATGGCTGCTCACATTCCCAAGTATCCAGTCTACAAGTAAATTTAAGAGATTAAATTTAGAGATTTAGAGATTCCCAGAATTCCATGTCTGTAGATTTAGTATCGCAAAAACAAAATGACTATTGTAGATTAAGTTATTTTCGTTGGTACAAATTTTTAAGAAAAGGCGTAGTTTAGAGGGTGCTTAATTTCTTGGTTTTATTGTTTTCTCATTAAAAACAACAAAAAATGTGTATTTCGTCGAATACATGATTTGTGGTTTGCCTGTCCCTTCGAAAATTTGTATACCGCGAATAATAATGATTCCACAGTATATTGATATAAAATGTTGTCAAAGTGTGACCAAATGTTAATGATGTACATGTATGTAAACACTATCAAACCAATTATTACTCACTTATATGAAGTGTTGTAATTAAAAACAGAATTCCCATTTTGATATCCATTGATACATAACTAAAAATGAGGTAATCTGTTTTGCGATCATAAGATTTTAGGTATTTGAATTTGCAAATTTTTTGACAGCATCTCTAAGGATATACACTGAACTTTCCATTTACTCAAAAAGTTCTGAATACAGACTGTTTTGTACAAGTATATTGTTATTTTTTTAAATGAATGCAGGTTTGAATTCTGTTTCATATACGGTGATGAAATTTACACCTTAATCTTTGCCAAGCTGGGTAAAATTCAAAACGTCGCAACTTTCCGCATACAATTTAGACCTAAAGCTTTCGGTTAGCAACATTATTAAAAATCAAGAAATAGGGATATTACTCAGTCATTTTTTACAAGATCTTTTATTATCTGAATAATTATTATAAAATCAAAACAACAATTCCTATTTCAGTAGCATGAATTCTGGACAGGGATCAACTGCTGACGAATAAGTTACTCAAACAGGGGTATTTTTCTCCCAGGTTGAAATCATCCCGGTCGTCATCATGAACTGGTTGATCCTTATGGAATATCAGTTTCCCAGATGATATCGTATCTTTTTCCTGGGCCATAGTTTTGTCTTTCCACTCCCTGAACATGACCTTTTCCTGGATCTGACAATGGGCAACAGGGTAGGTGTCTTATAAGAGGCAGGCGCTGTTTATCTCATCCGGAGCACCTGAGTGCGTCCCGTGTTTTTGGTGAGGTCAGTGCTGCTCATCCTCGTTTTCAGTTTTTCTTCTTGTGTGTCGTTGATATTTGTTTGTTTACCAATGTCTTAATCCGTATTTCATCTGCGTTCTTTGATTATCGATTTTATGGATTGATCCTTTGGTTTTCTTACCTACAATCTACAACAGATCTTTATATTGATTGACAATACATTTAAACAATCAGTAACAAGCATAAAATCTCCTAAATATAGTCATGATTTAGCATTAGAACTACATTTTAAATGACAGTAAAAGAACATATCAAAATCTATTTAGACCTATAGAATATTAAAACTCATCTTCAATGTTGAGAAATATTTAGCTTCCGACAATGAAAAAATAGAAGGATTCTTATAAACTGCCATGTAAAAAATAGAATACTAGGATGGCTTAATTTCAATAATGTTATTGTCCGCTATAATGAGACTTTATCTCTTAAGATATATATATATATGAATATCTCTTCATGTCACAGTTGGTAGAAATTTCTCTGAGGTTTTCAATAAAAGCCTTGCTTTAACTAAAAGTTATATCAACAAAGAACATTAGTTTAAATCTTCTTAACAGTAGCATTTCCCATCTTATTCACCGTCCATATTCTTTCTGACCTTAAGCATTTTCTTCTTTCTTCTTTTTTAATTTTAATTGGAATTCAATGAACTTTATATATTTCAGTTAAATCACGATTATCAATTTTAACTGTATAGAAAATTAGTGTGCTCACAGAAAACTAGAAAACAAACTGTGTGACAAAACATGTCTCGCCTGCGATTCAATCAAACCGGAATGAAAGTCACGGATGGTAGAAATGAAGTCAGGCAAACATGCAATTTCCATGCTCCATGTGTGATATTTAGAAATGGGATTTATCATGAGAACTTGAGAAAAAAAACAAAATTATTAGACCGTACAAATAAGGTCAATATAAAAATTATATGTATAAACTAACATGTATATCTGATAAATACGAGAACAAATATGTCGTGCAATGAGTTATGGTTACTGAGAAATGGAGCTAATCATGAAAATCTGAGATAAATTTAACAAAATTTAGATGCGATCAAAGTCAAGTGAAATATTGCAAGCTGACTCGTACATCTCTTGATGAATGTATGGACCAAATGTGATGGATGGTTACAGACAAAATGAAGGTAATCACATAAACCTGGCCCAAATGTAACGAAGTTAGTGCAGAATGAAAATGTGGTTAAGTAACATATTTGAAGCCGACTTACTCTCTGTGATAAACGCATGGACCAAATACAATCAACGCAGAAAATGTTGCAACAGTGTCATAGCGAGGTCGCTAGATTAAGTGATTACAAACGTCCACATTGTCTATTTTTCGCTTACGTATAATAATATTGTCATAAAATATAACATTTAACTACGATACAAAGGATATTGTCAAATTATGAAGAGAATCTTGTGAAAGGTCATTTAGATTGCACTCTAAACTAGGTAATAAGTAGTTGACTTGAACTTGGTATATGACATCAGTGTTGTTGCAGAATTTTCTCTTTGCTTCTATGGTTGCTGTATATTATACGCTTAATGAGAAATTGAGCTGTTCACAAAAACTTGACGTAAAGTTAACGCCGTCACCGTCGTCAAAATATACTTATCGCTCACCTTTAGCATCTCCTCGCAGGCGAGACAATAATTATATATGCGGATAATTAAGTGCTTTTTATAAAGGTATAAAAATAAGTGTTGAATAGTAAAGTAAAGCAAAAGGTATCACTTTAACCATTACATGAAAATAGGAAACAACTAATAGATCATAAACAAATAGCTTATTAAAATCTGCTGATTACAAGTGTGTTGTTTAACTTCTTGCCTTCATATTCTGGTTTACTAGTGATCATTTTCTGATTTATTAGTGATTTGTTACATTTACTGTGTGATGTATATATTCCAAAACTAAAACTTTAAATCAGTCTAATGACTGGTTTAATTAGGCGTATATATGTACGTTTGAACAACTTGTAGGAAAACGAATATGTTGAATTTTATGAATTTTGGAGTAAAATATTTGTTAAAATTAATTTTATCAGCATGTTAAATGAAATAATGTTTTATTTCAACTCAAATATTTAGCTGTACCTGCATTTACGTTTAGATTACCTTTAGTTTTGTGATCAATTTCCTAGAACACTTTATCTTATTTGCAAAGAATGCCTATTCCTTTACTTAGAAATTTTATTGATGTCTATTGAACTGATCTTATACTTTAGTTGCCTATATTCAATGTTCCTTTTCAG
>JAOXYJ010340139.1:0-15644 GCA_028566555.1 Lithophaga nigra | reverse complement strand
ACATTTTTGTATATACAAAATTTATTTACTTCATCAAGTAAAAATTATTTACTTGTACAAGTAGGACCCCTGACTGTAGCGGAATATGACATATCTATTCAAATATTTCACTAAATTTTTATCACATTTTATTATTTTAAGGAGATTTTAAGCAAAGTTTAACCTTCTCAGGCCAACAATCAAAGAAGTTTTAAGTAGCATACCAGATATGTGTGAATGGAATAATTTATTTACTCTGCTAAACTTCTGTGAATAATTATCTGTTATGATGACCATTTTTTCTCTTCTTCAAAGGCCTTCTTTTCTTTATATTTGAATGAATTTCTTTTCTTTTTTCTGTCAGTTCTTGACGTCCATCTTTTACTAAATCTTTAAATCTCTCTCTGTCAGAAGCTTTTGGTATTTTCCCTTGTCTCTGTAGATATTTGATTGTGAAATTTGTTCCCGCTAAAGTAACAGTATATCTAGCAGGTGTAGCTAATTTATACAGTAAGTAAGCCACAGCAACATCTCCAAGGTGTGATGATTTGAAAGGCTTCATAACAGTCTCACTAGCACCCCAACTCTCCAGGATTCCTACTATATCAATACCACTGAAAATAAAGAAAACCTTTATACTAAGTACAATAGATATGGAGCAGAATAATTCAATACCACTGAAAACAAACATTCTGTCTACAGAACATGATACGGCTAAAACAAGTAGAAAAAAGGCTACTTCTTACTTAACAGGGAGAAAATCAATTAAAATAAATGATGTCACTTGTAAAATTTCTTTTGCATTATTGGTAACCAGTCAGATGAAATGCTAAAGGTTGTCAGAGGAAAGTATCTGTAAATTGTACAATTTCTTCAGAGTTTCAAAAGTATAAGTGACATATGGTGAAGAAATCATATTTTTAGTCATTGACACTGTGTACTTTGTGTTAATTGAAATATTCATTAAAGGATAACAAACAAAACTTACTGTCTGTGACAGATACTATTCATTGTTCAGATTATATTTTTGAATTTAGTGTGAGGTGTTTTGAAATGATGTTTACCTACATTAACTGATATTGTGGTCAAGATTTGTTAAATCAGTATTTCAGATAAATTAAAAGTGGTCTGCTTTATTGTCACACTATTATACTGTACCGGTATTCTTCAAGATTTTCTTTGATATTTCACTAGCAAGGGTGATAATCACAACAATATTAGGTCTGGATAATTTCTATACCAGTACAAGTTTTTAACAACTTCCTCTTCAATGAATTGTTAATAGTGTGACTAGCTGCTTTTATATACAATCTTATATAATTTTATTTATAAGTCTAACATATTGGTAAATGCTATCAGAATGCCACTGATTAACAATTTTGCAAGTTAACAGAGTCTATTGGTTTCCAATCAATCGCACCAAAAATTGATGGAGAAGTAGTTCAGTTTCAGAATTTTTTTATCTTTATGTTGAAAAGTGTCTTGAAACACAGTTTGAAACACAGTTATGCCAGTGTTATACACTGACGTTTCTATTCTTTTCCCTGTTAATTTTGCATTCATTCATTGCAGCGACAGGTACCAAAGGTCTGGGGTTTCACCGGGTCAGCTGGATAACTGTGCGATATTTCCTTCCCCAGTAAGTCTGGTAGTCATGATAAAACTGAAATACTGCTGAAAGTGATGATAAACAACAATTCAACCGATTTATTGCAGTGTTTTGGTTTGTCACAATAGTAATACATGTAGTAATATTTTGGAAATTTTGTCAAATTCGTCTTAGATTTATAATGTCACCCAAAGAACCAATAATGTTTACCACTTGACAACAAAAGTGAATAAAATCTCTATTAACTGGAGTGTCTGATACTTTTGTTCTTGTTTAACCTCATTCTCACATGTTAATGTGTAAACATAAATGTTGTCCCCATGAAATTTGGTCCCTACTTGATATTTCATCTTGTTAGATTTATTCCGTCAGGACAAATTATCACTAACATCTTATCTCTGGATATTATTTTAGTTTGTAAATTAGGTCCACTGGATATTATTGTGGGAAAATTTTTATCCTCTGAATAAAGTTTCATTAATAATCTATTTCTTAGGAAAATATTTCTGAGGGGATAAAATAAATTGTTACAATACTATATCCCCACCCTAACGGGGATTAAAAACTGTCAGGCTGTGCAAATACAACTCAAAAGTATGGAATAAAATTCTATTTATGCATGGAAAATAAAATCTTCTACTTTGGCTTCTGATGAAATTCTATCTTACTATTCATCTGATGTAAATTTACTCTGGTATTGCATCAGATAACAATATTTTCATTTTATTTTATGTTTAAATACCATTTCCAAAAATGTACAATGCTATACATGTACTTGTTGTATAGAGTTATCTCCCTTAGACCAACTACGTGAAAATATAAAATTCCTTTCTGCCTCTCTTTTTGAAAAACTGATGGAGCCATTGGGTTTAGCAGTATCTTCACTGTTGTTCTTGTTTTTCCACTGGAGCTATCTCCCTCAGACTATTAATATATATGAAAATAAAGAATTCTGTTCTAGACCTTTTTTTACAACTGTATCAGACTGAACCCCTATTACGGTACTTGATCTATATTTTGTGTCAAGGAACATTATGTTCAAATATGAAAAGAACTGGACGTCCGGGATAAAAGTTGGAGCACAGAAACCAGTTGTCCACAGAAACCATTGCTGTTGACAACAAATCCATTCTAAATATAACGACAAATATCCTGTGACATGTATGTGTAACCATCCTGATACTGTATGTATATATTTCACATGTGTTTTTATACGAAAAATTTTTTAAAAAAGTTATGGTTTATAAAAATTAATATAATTATGCAAAAAGGATAATTTTATTTCATTTAAAAAGGAAATATTTCATCAATGAAATTAAATATAGTTAAATATTTGGAAAAATAACATAACAATCATGGTCTTGTCTATAAATAGAAAGAAAATTAAAATTTCTATATAAATTTAATAAACTCATCAATGAATCAGCACAAAGGTAAATTTGCTAAAATGAGGATTGATTTTGCTCTAATGTCAGATCAATCCACTCCACATGATGCATCACAAGAGTTGACTTTATCAAGTTTACTGTTTATTCAACAGAGATGAATCGGTTGATATTAATATTTGTCAAAATGTAATAAAATAATTTTTCTAACATGATGTACTATGTTTTCCTTTGAAGTAAAGAGCAAAAACTTGTTTGCTATCAGATGTTTGACAAGATTTGTTGTATCATGACCTTTGCATGTCGCTCCTGCAGTTCCAAGGCTTTTCCAACAACAAATTAACATGCAAGAAAATAGATAAAGTTTTATAAGAAGATATTTTTCAGCATGTTGTCTTTATGTTTATTGTCATATATAAAATCCTAGATGAAATTATTATATACACAGATGCAGTGGTAAAGACCCCTGGTTGAGGTTTAGTTGGTTGAATGAATTGCATCACTACTCATCGCTTACCGACTTATAGTGATACATCCCATTCAACCGACTCTACCTGATACAGTGGTCTGTCCCATCCCACTATGTATGTAACATGTATTTATTATTGGTACCAATTACTGGTTTAATTTGTTTATCTCATTTTCCTGCTCAAGGTTCATATCTCTGACATACACACTGCAATATATGAGTAATATTTTCAGGTGGGAAGAAGGAAGGACCTTTATGTTTTTCTACCCTGCTGTTGAGAATTTAAAGTTGATTCCATTGTAGTCCCAATTTTAGTTAATTTTTTTAATCAGGATTTATTCTTTCTGTTTACAGGAAATAGGATTTCATAGATTATTTTCCATGAAATTGCTTTCTCTTACCTTGATGCCAAGTAAAAAAATGTTCCAAACCAGACCGCTGAAGTGACTAGATGAACTCCTATTAGAACTTTACCATGTTGTTTATATGTTTCTTTAAATCTCTGAAAAATCGACAAACTTTTTTCACCATCCTTCTTTGTGTCTGATGATGTACTGTCTACATTTTCCTCAGAATTCTTTTTGGCAGCTTCCTCTTGAATTACAGTTTTGTCATCTTTCCCAGAATTCACTGAACTAGAAGAGAACAGTCTGCTTGGGAGTGTAACAACGCAGTTCTCTGTATAATGCTGATTACTTTTTAGCAGAGGAATGGAACATCTACTGTCAAACAGATCTGTAAATACAACAGAAATGAAGGAAAATGTTTAGAAACTGCAATGACAACAGGTAGATTTGTTCTTAAAATATATAGTATACAATGAAGTTACTGCATGAAAACTTCCATTTTTTATTTTGCAAAACCTATTTTCCATAGATGAATGACTAATAAAATTGATTTGTTGGGGTTTATTGTCACTTCCAGTGATTTTCAGCTATATTGTGACTACCAGACTTATGGGGAGGAAAGCCTGGACTGCTAAGCAGGATCTGGTAACCCCTACCACGGAGTAGGTGTCTGGATACATTATCACTTGAAGTGGGGCAAGCACGACTCAGTCAAACCCTTGACTGTGGTGTTAAGCTTGTTGTTAAGAGTCTTTAATTTTAACGACTCTAATAACAATAACAAAGCAGTGAGCAATGAATGGTCTTAACATTAACTCCCACTGTCTTCAGTACTTGAACACTAAGTTTTATAAGTTCTGAACTTATAAACATTAAATCATTTACAGTTGCCAAGATATCCGTTATGTAAAATGTCCTTAACAACATCAGGGAGTCTCCCCATAACAGGTCTGAAATAATATCAAACCTTATAGCTAACACAATATTAAAGCTTATACCCAAACACTGAATCCTTACAGTTATTAGCTACTGAGAAAGTGGTTACGAGAAATTTTAACAGAGACAAGTATATGTTAAGCAGAAAGAGGGTACGCCAGAGATCTGAAAGTGGATCATGCCTTACAACTAACCAATATTAAGTCACTGCAATTCAGATGGAACAAAGTAATCAGTTGAAAAGTTCAAGTGGAACAAAGCAACTGGCAGATCTAATCAGCTGTTACATTATACCCAAAATCAGGTATAATTTGAAATAGGTGCAACCTAAAAGCGAACACAGCCTTTAATGTAATTTTGGTACTTCATTCTCTGTATATAAGTTGAATGAACGTGATGTCATAAACATTTAATGTCATGAAATTCTTTAGAATGAACGACGTGATGTCACAGCATTCTACGTTATAACTGCATAAGTATGATGTCCAATCCACAGCACTTCAAGAAACAAACGACATTTTGGTTTATAAAGTAAGAAAATCTGATGGAAAAAAGCTTATATTATTTACAGTTTTTCAACGCATATGTAAGTAATAAATAGTTGCTGTTTTATTTTTTTAAATCATTCGCTGCCAGTTTTATCATAGTTCTCTCCAGGCTGATATGACGCTGCGGGACCACAGCGCCTTAGCTTTGAAACAGTCATTCACCGCAGTGTCTTAAATGACCGCAGCGCCTTGACAAGTATTCCCGCAGCGTCATTATAACTATAAAATTTGTTTGTGATAAAGTTAAAATAGGACAGCCTGCTATGCCCCTGTTGTGAGGATATTCAAAATTCCCGACTAAAAGCAGTAAAATATTATCTTGATCCGTTAACACCCGCTACATTGGTCTGTGTATTTACATGTTCAGTTGTGTATTTTCATTGAAATAAAAATAGATCGGCTTTTTCGATTGGTCAGAATTTGTAAAATTTGACCTTTAACTGAACTTTTATTTTTAACAACCAATCGGTTAATTGGTTCAAAAGAGGATTCCCCAAAATTGGCAGGTAATACATAAAAACATGCAATGAGTAGTTGGGAGTATTTAGAGATTTCAGAAGTATGTGAATGACAAGACATAGATGGTTTCAGACAGATGTTGATACCCGTCTGGTAGAAATACACATGTCAAGCTGATCGTTTTGAATTTTGACTTCGGCAGTTGAAACATACATGTCAACCTGACGCGCAAATTATGAACCTATCTTCCGTTGTATATATTTACTTTTGACTTCGACGATTCAAAATATACATGTCCACTTGACATAAAATAAAGTATCTTCCGTTTGGTATTTTATTTAATCGACAGGTGAAATATACATGTCTACCTGACATGAAATGAAATATCTTCCGTTATTAATTTCCTACGTTGTGTATTTTTCACTGTTGACTTTGGCAAGAGACAGTGTATATGAAATATCTTCCATATGTTTCTGACAAACTGGCAATTATAACAGGACTGTGAAAGGAGGTTTCTCCACATTAAAGAGGATTAAGACAACTCTAGTAGATGCTCTAGTATATTTTAATACCACATAACATCCTAATTTCAAAACACAAAATAATTGTCTAGTCAGTATATCATGTATATACAAAATGTGGTGTATGTTTTCCTTTTTTCTACCTTTCTTTCTTTCTACCATGCCCACTACACAATCAACACCAAAATCTTCATGGGTCAGAACTGCCACAAGTTTGTCGCCAATTAGCCAGGTATTTGTTTTACCTAACATATATTATTATATTCGCAGTTATTAAAATTATCAAATTACAACAGTGACAGTTTGTGCGTTTATATTTTTAACCAGCTTTCTTGAATGTTTATTTGTAAACATGTTTTACTGCGAACGATGAAGAGTAACATTCAACAATGAACAACAGCAATGTAATTTTTTATATCGTGTGTTCTACATATTTGATTTGTATACAAACTAAACGTATTTGTTTTGATTTATAGCATGGAGTCACAACAGCTGCAAACACACACAGAACAGTAGACCCTGGCTTGGACAATATTAAAACTTTGCTTATAATGATAATTGGTAAGTAATACTGCACACTTTTTTCATGTCATTCAATACATTTTATCAATAGGGTGTACAATGTACATGTATCAAAACCAAACGATTAAGAGCTGAAGGGGTACAAGGTTAATGTACATATATACCAGTATAGAAAAATAATCAGAAGATACAAATAAAACAACACTTTATTGCTGTTCTTCATCTTGAAAGTCAACATTGACTCGTAATCCCATGTCACCCAACAAGATGAATTCGCTCTATAGCATCAGAAACTTGTTGAAAACCAAAAATGCAAGACAAGCATCATATAGAAATGGGAAAAATAAGTTTTTGTGTTTTTATTTTTTTTACAGCATGTTTAGTAGCCGGAATGTTAATTACCATCGCCACAGTCATTGTTTGCAAATGTTTACGTCGACGAAGACGCACTCAACAACAACAACAACAACAACAACAACAACATCGCCATTTACAGTTGCCTTTATATCAAGTGAACTTTAATGCAGACTCACAATCTGTTGTTGAGATGGACATATCAGAATTTGTCAATCAACCAAAGAAAAATGATTAATAGCATAGTATATGATCTGCTGACTCTCCATGTATTTTGTTAAATATTCTGTTTTTCTTTTATTCTGTAGAATACATACTCATTATTATTGTACAAAGGCTCCCAGAATTAGTAAACAGGTTTTCCCCCGTCAAGACCGACAACATCAACAGCCTTTACCACAACAACCCATACCCAATTTGAGGAGATCCAGACGAAATATAAGAAGCCCGCAGAGACTCGAGTATAATTGACAGAAAATTTCCGATAACAAATGATGAGGATGTATTCTATAGGAATTAAATCTTGACTTTTTATTGATTTACATTTTTTATTAATTGTTGTGTTTTACTGAAATATAATCATAATACATTCTAAAACTTTGTTTTCGACTAATATTTTGAGAGAAATAGAAAAAAAAAGATGTTACCAGTACAGGATATAGTCCTATTTACGGAGCATTTAATATTTTTATTTCCTTATTTTTCCATGGTTATGACTTTCAACTGATAAATTGGAAATAATTTGCTCTCCTTTTAAAAATAGTGCATCTTGAAATATTTCAAACTACAGTTACATGTTTTGTTGAACTGTTGTATCTTTTAATTTTATCTAACACACCAGTCTTTTATTTTATACTTTAATCTTAAGCTATTTTAGTCAAATATAGTCTTATTTATAAAATGTCTCCTACACTTTTAATGTATATATGTTTTTGTTTTTGTTTTGGTTTTTGTTTAAGTTACCATTGTATATATGTTAAGTGCTACCTCACCACCAAAGAAAACCTGAAATTACATTCACACTGTGAAGTTACATAGCCATAACAGTTGTCATATTAAATTTTGTTATTGTCTAGTACATTTATTTACTGTAAACACATTTATTTTATATGTTTAACTTAAGCTGACATGTTTCAAAATCATTTCATTAGGATATACTGTTATTTTGTATTAAATGCCACATGCACTTTTAATGTACACATGTTTTTTATTCAAGTTTCCATTGTATATATGTTTAGTGCTACCTCACAACCAAATGAAACATCAAAATTACTCATGAAATTCTAACTGTGTGTAAAACTATATATCTTGTCTTCAGTTAAAATCATGCTTTGTATCTTGTATATCTATATGTGACGGGTTGAAATGAAGTCATGGTGCTCAAAAATGTTAATACTTTTTGTTAATTGTTAGATTTTGGTGCTCAACTTTTTTTATGATATTTATGAAATGTTGTTTCATATGCATTATACTGATATAAAAATAAAATGTTTCATTTCTTACCATTTCTCATATTTATTTCTGCAAGGTCTAACAACTGCAATTCCTGATTTACATTCATTTGCTTGAAATATTTTTAAAATGACAGCTTCAAAATTTTCTTTCGTTTGAATATTTATAGCATTTACCAAGCCACCGGAACATATTCAACCTCAAACAAAGTCATGTATCGTTTTATAATTTGCTGTTCTCTCAGAGAAGCTGTCACAGCGACAAAGTATTCATTTGCTGGCATTTCACCTGGAATTCCATGATGGAAGTGCTTTGATCAATGAGAGTATCATCTTTTGTCCCTATACCTCCATCATATACAATATCCTGACGATTTTGTCTTGATGAATGGTCAACACCTCGCTCCAAAACCTCCAACAACATTTCATACAGTTGATCTTCTATGTTTTGAGACATATTGAAAAAAAAACACTACACGTACCAAGGAACTAAGGTCTCACCCCCACACATGGAATCCAACCTTATTTGGAAAAATACTTGATTGGTTAATTACTAATGTCTTTGATCTGATGGCGAGATTCAAAGTAATTAAATTTCAAAGTCTGTTCAGTGGAAGTTAACATCTGTTGTTCAGGTAATTTAACAAAAGGTTCGACAACATGTTGGTTTAACGACACTGGAAATGTTAAGTCGATTGTCGATTTTATGAAACTTGTTATCAGCAAAGAATGATCAGAAACATACGATGCTTTCCTCGGTTTGCTTCCGAAGTTTATAAAAACAACCATGTTGCAGAAATTCTTGTCTTTTAAAGAAGAAGTATCCGCAGAATGTACAATTCTCCATGTAAACACAAGTCCGTTTATGCAGATGACACCTCCGTATACATTCAAAATATTTCCCGCATATTAAACAAAAGTTCAAAAAGCATGAGGGTTGTACGTGTGAATTGAGGCCACATGTAATGCAAAAATTCTGGTAATCGCTGAGACTTTTGCACCTCCAACACACGTACATTTTGCATACAGATTTCCAGCAGAAAAAAATGAAGAAGTGGGTACAGAAGAAAGTTTATTTATATAAGATAAAGAAAGCATTATATAAAAACGCACAAGAATTTCAGGGTCTATATTAAATGACATCTAAGACGCTCAGACTTGACGTCCGGAACATAAGCATAGCAAACAAAACAGAGAGATTCCTAGAATTGCGTAAATAATTGGATTTAATTAATGAGAAAAAACTTTTATTGCCCTGTAACCTCAAATATTTCAGAAAATAAAATTTGTAATGAGATCATGCATAATTAATGAGATATGAACATTTAAAAACTCAATTTGTCAAGAATACTCGCAAAAATGTGTTAAAGTGATAATGAGATGACATTTCAACCGACTAATTTGTTACTTAAAAACAAACAAAACTATTATTTTTCAAGAATTTTCTCAGTTATGTCAGACAGCGATCATCTGCAAAACAAATATTGAAACAGATTAACAAAAGAAATCCTTTACAATTCTAGATTACTGTCTTATAAAAGGACACCCAAAATTTGATATAAATCACAGTGGAAAACAGCACAGTGGAACTCAAGCACTCCCCCGACGGAAATATCAAAAGAGGAGAAATTCTGTTCGGCAGAAACAAAGAAGTTGCCATTACACCATATAGCGGATACGTGTATATTCACATCACCAATTTATCGTCCGAAAGAGGAGTAACACTTGGGACGGACGAATTCCGCAATCTCTGTTCCATGCAGAGTGAAATTACAGATACCAGCGAAAAGATTGAGAAACAATTAAGTAGAAATTATTCTTTTTTTTCAAATCACAATGTTCATTATTTCCGTCGTTTAAATTGAAAACTATTTCTCGGCAGTCGTAGTTTTCATTTTGTATGTTGTAGCAGAAATTCTAAATATTTGCCATGTATACTAGATGTCTATGAAGTGTCCTAATAAGTTTGTTTACATGTTGTTACCGATAGCCTAAAGAATTACTTATCATAAGACTAGTTTCATGCTTAATTAATGTACAACATACGTTCTCAAACATCTTTTTTTTATATTTCAGTTGAAAAAAGACAAAAAAGCCACATTCCGAAAAAGGGGAATAAAGGTAAAGCAGCCAAGGAAAGAAAGGTTAGTATTGTAAATATATAACAGATGTAATTTGTCAAATTCTGCTGCGGATGAACTAGATTTTTTTTGTAAGCTATCAACAGACCAATGCATTGTTTCAGTTTCTTATAATAAAAACGTGAAGAAAAAGAATGCAACAAACCATTTCACGACTCATACTTGTTAACTTCTTCATTTTAACAGGGAAATTAGTATAAATATTGTTTCAAATATATTTAGTTTCAATTTTTATTGTTTTGATCCTTAGATTGCCAAAATCAGCAGTTCCGAAGAAAGTGGACCGGAAGAAGAACCGGTTAAAAAATTCAAAAAATCTTCAACGGCGCCAAGCGGGAAATCATTTCTGCTACAGGAAGCGACAGAAGCCCCCAGTACATCAAAAATTTCTTCTTCTTCAGAAGAAGATTAATCAAAACCTTCCCTGGTAAGTGTCTTATTTATATATAAATATATATCACACAACATCAAGATCTTATTATTTTCTTTTAATATATCAATACACTCTTATGTAGCGTACATGAATTTTATTAGTTAGTTGCTTTAACCACAAGCTTTGAAATTGAATCGTCAATATGTGATATGCTAGCTTTCAAGTATTGCCACTGCATCATATTTAAAAGCACACCGTCACCATTGCTTCCTTTTATCTCGACAGCGACATCCTTATTAGTATTCAGAACACAAGTATCAACAAACAGTTTTTCTGTTAATGGAAAGGATCCTTTTGAAAACAAACACTGTTGTTACTGTATTTCGGATGATTTACCAATCTTACTTGGCTGTCAACACATGAACACCAACAAAACCAATACTTGCCGTCGTGTAAAACAGGACCATTATTCCAACAATTTTAACAAACTGATTATATTTTCGTATTTCTTGTGATTTTTAATAACATCAGATTCGCTTAGCATTCCGACTTCCATTTTTCCTGCCACCTATGAAGTTTTGATTTACTTTGTGACACAAATTTAAAATCACTCTGTTTATATTTGTTTTCCCTACTATCTCGTTTCAGCCAATCACATCCGAAGAAACAGTCATGATGGAGCAAGCACACAATTTTTTTAATGAACCGTGTTCATTGCAAAAGTTATGTTTTATGAAGCTACATGGAATGTGTTTTAAAATGAGGAACGTGTCTATGCGGGAATTGTTTATAAGACTTCCAACACCCGTCTTAGAGAGGTTTTTGGACTATGCCCATTACCGTTTCTTACTTAAACCAGAATTTCTTGAATTGGACATTTACAATATTGCCGAAGAAGTTTTCGACCAAAGACACTATACCTCTCCAGTGGTAGGTCCCACTTTATTTCAAATTTCTTTCTCTAAAATAATGAAGGTGTGTGGATTTTTAGTGAAGATGCTATTCGCCTTTATTTAAGAGACGCCCCAAATTCAGTGGTTAAATAGTTAGGTCGTAACTTTCAAGGGATGGATTTTCAGACATTATGAAAAGGATACTGAATGATAGACACAAGCGAAAGAGAAAGGATATAACAGTGAAACTCCATGCCCTGGAAAGAAACAAAAACAAAGTGATAAAAAATGATTCGGATGTGACGTACGCAGCAAAGGACGTGTGGTGTATTTCTTTTTTTTGTGTGTGGATATCATCATGCTTTTTTAATGAATAAATACACAATCTTTAAATATAGCAGTTGTTCTTTTTATTTATACATGTACACTCAATTATACTGAGCTCGAAGGTCTATTTCATATACAGTTTGACATTTTTGTGCCCATAAGGCAGTGAGTTAATATCGTCAAGATAACATTTTTTATCATCATAACTCGAAATCCCGACCTTGCTCTGCTTCACCAAGAAGAGCGAATGCAGGAAACTGCGTATAGTGTACATTTCTGACATAGGTTGGTCTCGCTGGAACAATGTCTCTTTGTATTTCTCAAGACTTAAATTGCTAGTTCTGATACCCTTAGCTATCATGGTTTCTTCCTTGTTTCCCAACACAAACGAATACATTTTTGCTCTTAGCCTCACAAACATTTCAATCGGTTGTGATTTTGTCTCATCTTTAAAAGTTCCAATTTTCCCTCGATTGATGTCCGAGTACAGAAAGTGATCCCTCGGATAATTGGAAAAGTCGTATAGATGGTTGTTATGTGTGAACATGTCCTTGTAAATATCATGTGTTTCTACCCACAATATTAGACTGTCAGTATCTGTGTAACACATCCTTACTTTATTTTCGTACAACCGTTTGACATGGTTATAATAATAATCAACCATATGCAGTTTTGACAAGTCTAGAATTACCTGTCCTAAATACATTGGTTTATCCAGACGCAAGTTTGTCTTTGTGTTCAACACTCCGGCCAAATCCGGGTTAAAAATCTTGAAACGTTGAAAAGAGCTCTTTGCAACCTGTTTTACGAAACGGTCCATCCTGTGAATCAGGGAAAAGTTTATATGTTTTCGGGTGCATTCCATCGATTTCCCATAGATGGAGTTGTTTGCTAATTTGTACATCTTTTTTTTTTCAAAGTCAGTCGTTGCTTTCTGTCGCATAGACGAGTTAAAGTCAATGTATTTCTTCAACCAAGGTTTCTGTCGAAAGCTGACAACGTTGTTTATTTTCACCAGCTTCATTCCTAATTGCAAATACAATTGAAGATTGCGATAGTGTAGAATATATTTGCTTTTGTCATATAGTGTAGCCAACAATTTCGACGCAGGTTTACAGCTTGGTTCTTTCCCATTTTCACATTGATTCTTCTCCCTGTACAATGTATGAGTATAGGGTGAAAGCATATCTTCTGTTATTGTTGTTTTTTCGGGTGCCAACGGAAAATCACTATGTCTATCATGCAGCTACTCTGGATAATGTAAATCGCACTCTTTTACATATCCCTTGTCACTGTCGCTTGGTATGCCATCAACATCAAAACTTTCTAATTCACTCTCTTCAAGCTATCTAAAGTCAGACAAAGGCAAGCTTTGAGTCATACTGAGACCATATAGATTCGTGGCGTCTTGATAAATAATGTAAGATGTTGGTTGTGCGGGATCGTATGAGGGTAAATATGGATTGTTGGCTTTGGCGTATCTGTGACTGACCATAGTCAAACCACCACGGATGCTATTTTCAAAAAATAACCACATCGTAGGATCTGTCAACAGCTCAAGCGAAACACCAGTCATTTTTGGGGTGCTACTGAAACTCAGTCCGGGCAAAGTATAAAAGTGTGCTGGGATAAGCTTATAATGTTGCATCCATTTAGCTCTGAAATTTTCAAACACATCTGTCAACAGTAGCACGTCAAGTTTCAAGTATAAATCATGGTAATCCCCTAAGGTGGATATGTTCATTTTCTCCCACACCTTTTGTGCATGATCGTATTCCGGTTGGGATATGGTCTTACCAGTTAAATGACTATAAAACTTGTCAATGTCTGGTAATCGTCTTTTCCTAAATTTGTCCGCACAGTCCACATATTCATACGGATAGATACCTTTCCGCAGCAGTAAGTCCAATATTGATCGTCTGGGAATTGTCTGCTGAAATGTTTAAAGTTTTCGCGAGGTTTGTCTTTGGGAAATGATTTCACAAGTTCGTCCAACGAGCAGTTTAGGAACTGATACGAATCAATAAATTTTAAATTTCCCAATTTCACACTGACATATCTCTCATCAGATGTTGCAATACATTGTATGTCTTCACTCTTAAATAAACCTAAACTTTGACACAGTATATGAGAGTCGAAATTACGTAAATTATGAAAGATTACGGGCAAAGAGTTGGTAATTTTGAAGTTCAAGTTACAGGACTGACACGCTGTTCCGCGGTATTTACCGCTAATGTGACAATGATCCCTCACCTTCGTGACACTGTCTGAGAAAAATTCCTCAACAATGTGATATTCAGCTGCAGATTGGAAAAGTTTTTCATCATCTTCGGACATATCAAGTGGTTAAATATGATTCAAAATGGCTTTTATTTTAGCCTCCTCTTCCAATAAACTACGCAAAAAGTGTTCAGCGACATTATCTCCACGATATATCTTTGGTGGTTGAGTATAACGATCATCCACGCAGACCACTTGATAGCCATAACCACAAGGGGTAAGTGCACTGATCTTAGACGTCATTTCATTGTCCTGCAAACAATCTGCGTCCATTTGTTCCGAATAACATTCGAAATCCGCATAGATGACGAAACCTACCGGAAGTTGTTTGGCATAGTCTGTAAACTTTAACACATCGTCCACTCCTTTTGTCGGAAAACTTACATGTTGCGCATCGAATTTTGAACAGTACTGTTAGTGCTTTTGTAAGACTGGTTCGCTAATGAACCCTTGAAGACAGTACCTGCAGAACTTGTGGCTGGGACCTTTACATTTTGTTCTATAAAGGAGTCGATTGAAATCGTTTATTAGACACCAGTGAGATTTACTTCCTCTCTGAAAGAACAATAAGTCCACTTTGTGTTTCACCTCTTCCTTTAACTTTGTCAAGTAAAGGGGGGAAAAGTTGTTATCTTCGAACCCTAATACCGTGACTGAAATGTTGTTTTGACTTTCAAATTTCATCATGTCACTCGGCTTAACAGGCATTTGGATCTCCTCATACCAAGTTCATTTTCAAATGGAACATAATGTTTCACTTTCGATGCCTCATTTTACGGAGCTGGTCTTATGGAGGCGATCACGGATCAGACGAAACATTTATTGTCCCGATTCTTGATGTTAAGCAAAGCGTTCGTTCCTCGTAGCGATGGTGGAAGGGGGGTGTATGAACCTCCATTCAGCGGTTTCTATTTTACAGTGTGAACTTCCATGTGGTGCATTTTTTTGAAAATTCAGTTACTACCAAATCTTATCTCAGGAAAAATATTTTAAAATATCACATTTTCTCAAAATTTGTGTTTTTTTTTCAATACATGTATTTGTATTTGT
>JAOXYJ010339032.1:0-15647 GCA_028566555.1 Lithophaga nigra | reverse complement strand
GGGTGATTTCTGGAGCCAAAAGACCCCCATTTTCTGGGTCTTAAATTTTGTGAAAAAAAAAATCACATTTCTGACCCCCGAAAGTTCAACAGTGAATCCGTGAGTTAATTTCGGTCGTTTTGGGGGGTTTGACATGCTTGAACGAAACTTGATGCCCGAGTGACAGCCAAAATGTCACAATTGCTACCTATGATTTTATAATTGGTGGGCTTGACCCAAATAATAAAAAAATAAATGATAAAAATGGTATAACTTCAATTTAATGGTTCTGTGATTGCATTTATGGACGGGGCATATCGTGTCCTATGGTCACATATTCTCGTTGTTTTGATGGTTTTGTAAGAGTTGTCTCCCATAGATATACATCAAGCCCCAGAACTTTTCTTAAATTCGGAATCATTCTCAGTATTTTAGTATCGTTTGGTCTGATAAACCAGCGGCACCACTGCACTTTTCCAATTTCTGTATAAATGAAGTAATAATAAAGATGTGGTCACGTGTCTACTTTTAGTTTCACCTTGTTGCTTAAGCAGCATTAATCATGAATGATTATATTTGTTTTTACATTGAAATAACAGAACTGAATTATGTGCGTTCAGATTTGATTAAAAATTTGAAAATTACATGTAACACCATATATCAATCTAAATGGAATATTGCATATTTATAGAATTTCTACGTAATCACCCCGCGTCTTTATGCTATAATATTATTAATTTATTCTAGATATCTTAATAATAACCAGTTAACCAAATTACCTGTGGACATACTCGATCGACTGACTTTTCTCCAAATGTTGTAAGTTTCAGCATCTACTTTTGCGTTTTCTTATGAGATTAAGAGCACTAATTTCAGATAGGTTGCAATAAAATTGATGCCTCATACTCTATAGAATTAAGTTTCACATTCACTGATAGGCTTAAAATAGAACTTGAGTTTATGTTCGTAACATACTGCATTATGCTCGAAGTTTCAGATTGATTACTTGTATACGAACAATTAAACCGATGTTTGTGAAATTCTTTGAATTAATAGAATACTTTATAGTAACATGATATATTACGGAGATAATAAATTTGACAAGATACTGTATATTATCTGAGCTTTTACCACGCAACATATACTCTTTTAAGCAGAACATGAAAACAGGTAAAAATATTAACCATCTAACTAGTAATTTCAATTTTCCTAAACCAAATGGAATAAGTACAAGAGTCTCCGTGGTAAAACAAAACTAGAGATCAAATAGATAACATATGAAATGTAAGGTAATGATGGCTATTAGCTTGATGAAGAGCGGACGGGCGGCAACAATTGGTTGCCGAGCATTATCTTTAGTTCTGTATATTCTATTTTACCAAACTTGATAAGTTGTTACCCCATAGAAGGGGAAGAACCCTATTGATTTGGCGTTCTTGGCTGAAAAGTCAAGGTCATTGTTACTATCAATAGATCTATGAGAGAAACATGGTTTCAGTGCATCAACTTGACTTCTTTTTGGGCAATATCTACCAGATTTGGTCAGATGGTTCTCACATGAAAGGAAAGGAACTCTATTGTTTTAAAAGTCAAACGTCCAAGGTCATTGTCACTGGTCATAAAGGTTCAATTTTTGGTTTCCGAGCATTAATTTTAGATCTGTACATCTGATCTTTACCAGACGCTGTCAGATGTTATTTGGATGAAAGTGGAATAATTCTATTGATTTTGGGATCTGTAGAAGAAAGGTCAAGGTGACTGTAACATAGATTTTGTACCAACAAGTATTTTACATGTGTACATATATGCATCTGATGTTTAAACGATTTGAACTTTAGATGCTTCAATGAAAAGGAAAAAAATCTGTTTGACATTGTCATATGTCAAGGTTATTGTTACTATAAATAGCATCGGTATTTAAACATATCATTTCTGCATTAGATCCAATACTTATCTTTCTTGATCAGGAAGTGTTCTAGTACAAACGGAGGACATTTATAGACATCTGAAAGGTCAAAGTCACTATTACTATAACTGAATTAAGGTTCGAAACAAAAAGTCGGAACTCGGCTTATGGATCTCTGGTTCTTTTTATATTTTTATTTCATAGCTTGACTGTTTGATGTGTTTGATGTGTTGTGGATAATTAATTTCATCATTTTATAATATTATTACTTTTTCTAGAATTCTTTCTTACAACAAGCTAACCATATTACCTCTTGGAATATTCGATCAATTGACCCATCTCCAGACATTGTAAGTTTGAAAATTCCTACTTTCGCATATTTCTGTGAAATTTGGAGATCTAACCTAGAATTCATCTAAGACAAACATATGTACAGAGTACAAGAGTATCTGTAAAAAAAAGACAACAGATAAATTATACATACCATTATTCTTTATGTAGGAATCTTTCATTAGAATTGCAACTCTATTATTTTGACACATTTTTATAAAGAATGAATAGCACTGAAGAAATATACATCGGAACATTAAATGAACTATGCCTTGTGGGCGGAGACTTCTCACATTGATTGACAATGCATAGGCAACTATGCCTTATGGGCGGCCACTTTTCACTTTGACTGACAATTTAATGCAACGTCATCTGTGTGCTTATGTAATAAAACATTCAGAGTAATAATAACAATAATGTTGTTTTCCATGCAATATGCCAAAATATGCTCCACGGTTAGAAGGCACAATGCACTTCCCTTCGGAATGTGCATTATGCCTTCTAACCTTGAGACATATTTTTGCATATTACATGGAAAACATAACATTATTGTATAAATATGTGAAAATTAATAGTATAATGTTTGCATATATGAGGTTTAGTTTAAAAATATTTTATATGCAGTTTCAGGCAGAAAACTGTTATAATAACTGGTAAAAATATCGGCAAACAACTTACAATTATAAATCCTCTAAAACGTCTAACGGGTAGAAGAATATCTATAGCCAAACAACACTAGACGAATTACAGATAATAACAAAAAAGAAATGATGGCTTGATGGTAGCATTTTGTATTTCAACACTAGAGTTAATTTTGGGAGGTTTTCTGCAAAAATAATTACATACGTATTGCTCGCTTTATAGTTTATTCTCAAATAGTACAACTGTCTGGTTTTTCATGAGTAGCTAATATCAGTATGGTACTTATTCTAGAATACTTAATAACAACCAGTTTACCGCATTACCTATGAGTATATTTGATCAACTCACTTCTCTGCAGACATTGTAAGTTTGACTATTTTTACTTTTCTCGTATTTTAAGACATATTTGCAACTCTAAATTAGAATTATCCGAAGACAAACATGGACAGAGTACAGAAGTATCTATAACAAAACACAAATAGATGAATAAGCATATGAAAATCAATAATATGATGATGGCATATTTACCTGATTGAAACAGTAGATGTTCCAATATAAAGGATGAAAGGAGAAAATCTATAGACTTCTGAAAGGTCAAAGTCACTGTATATATAAAAATAGATTTTAACCGCAAAATAGAGAATGGCATAAATATTTTGTGTAAGTTTCGAAACAAAAAGTTGGAACTCATCTTATGGATCTCTGGTCCTTCTTAGAGTTTTATTTCATAGCTTGACTGTTTGATGTGTTGTGAATATTTAATTTCATTATTTTATAATATTATTACTTTTTCTAGAACTCTTTCTTACAACCAGATAACCATATTACCTGTGGGCGTATTCAACCAATTGAGCAATCTTCAGACATTGTAAGTTTGAGCATTCCTACTTTCGCAGATTTCTATGAAATTTGGATATCTGACTTAGAATTCATCTAAGACAAACATATGTACAGAGTACAAGAGTATCTGTCAAAGAAACCGACAAAAAATAAATTATAGATATTATTACTCTTTATGTAAGAATATTTCATTAGAATTGCAACTCTATTATTTTGGTACATGTTTATAAAGAATGAATAGCACTGAAAAAATATACATCGGAACATTAAATGAACTATGCCTTGTGGGCGGAGACTTGTCACCTTGATTGACAATGCATAGGCAACTATGCCTTATTGGCGGAGACTTCTCACTTTGACTTTCAATTTTATGCAACGTTATCTGTGTGTATTTTTATAAAAACATTCACAGTAATAATAACAATAATTTTGTGTTTTCCACGCAATATGCCAAAATATGTTCTACGGTTAGAAGGCATAATGCACTCTTCTTCGGATTGTGCATTATGCTTTCTAACCTTACGACACATTTTGGTATATAGCATGGAAAACATAACATTATTGTAAAAATATGTAAAAATTAATAGTATGATATTTGCATACATGAGTATTATATATGCAGTTTCAGGCAGAAAACTGTTTATATAACAAGTAAAAATATCGACAAAACAATTTACAATTATAAGCGCTCTAAAACGTCTAACGGGTAGAAGAATATCAGTAGCCAAACAACACTACAGGAATTACAGATAATAACATAGAAATGATGGTTTGATGGTAGCAATTTGTATTTTAGCACTGGGGTGATTTTTGGAGTTTTTCTGCAAAAATAATTATATTGCATGTATTATAATTTATTCTTTAGTAGTACAACTGCTTGATATTTCATGAGTTCTTAATTTCAGTATGGTATTTATTTTAGAATACTAAATAACAACCAGTTTACCGCATTACCTGTCGGTATATTTGATCAACTGACTTCTCTCCAGAACTTGTAAGTTTGAGTATTTCTACATTGCCCTGATTTGTAAGACATATTTGCAACTTTAAATTAGAATTATCCAAAGACAAATATGGACAGAGTACAGAAGTATTTAATAGATGAATTATAGCATATGAAAATCAACAGTATGATGATGGCATAAATGAATTTTAGTGTCAATAGTATATATGCTGTTTCAAGGAAACAACTGCACACTGTAAACAGTTAAAATATTGGCCAAATAATTTACAATTATATTTCGCCTAAAACAACGATTGGGTAGAAGAGTAACAATAGCAAAACAATAAACTGGACGAATTACAGATTATATGGAAAAATGATGGCATGGTCGTATTATTTCTATTTAAACATTCAATTATTTCATTGATTGATTGATTATTGTCTGACGTCGATCGAGCAGTATTACAGCTTTATTCATGACGGAAAATCAAACGGACAAAAACAGGGACTTTGATGGACCGTGGACAGACATTTTTTAAATGTTAAAGGGGATGTAATTGATAGGCTACAGTTAGGGTGCTAATTTTTGCCTTGCAACGTTGTAAGAATTCCTTAGCGTGCAGAAAGCGTAACAGTCTCCCAACAGGAGTTTATTTGTTATCCCGCACAACCTGAGGTTATGATGGATGGTAACGTATATTATTCCAGAACTTTAATGCATATACAATATTTTCTGTAAACATTACACAAGTAATGCTTGTTTTCAGACCAATAATTTTGCTTCGGTAGAACAACATGTTCAACAGTTTTGAAATTTTTTGTGTTCCCTTTCCCTTTTATTGCATAGCTACAGATACCGTAACAAGCAATCATATAACACAAAAATGAAACATCTGAAACGAAAAGCTATAAATCTAAACATGGCCCTTTTTGGCCACTTATTAGACCACAAATCATAAGACGTTAAATCACATCTATCGGTCATAAGCAATCATTTAAAGCGAAACCGAAACACCCGAGACAAAAAAATTAAGGATGAGTTAGAGTGACAAGACGTGTGACGGACAAACATTGGACAGACAGACATACAGATGGTAGGACGGAAGCAATAACAATGGACCCAATCTTTCATTTTAAATTGTATGAAATCATAAAACAACAAATAATTTTACGTTTCATGCCAATTTATCTATTACAACCTTGTTTTGACTCTTTTAAGGGCCGCGCCCCAAAATTCAAAATCCAATACCGTATTAGGTATTTACAGACATGAGTAAAAATTCTTAACCAAAATAAAATACACTAATGAAAAATTGTTGATTGTGACACTTGCGACCCCTTTATAGATCCAAAGTATGAAAGTCGAAATTCCAAGACCTAATTGCACATCTACAGACGATAAACATCAATTCAGAATTAAAAAATCCCCCCCCCCCAAAAAAAAATTGTGGGATGCGTGAACGTTGCAAGAAAGTGTGACAGCAGGATGACAGTCCGACAGAGCAAATACTGTGATCAAACTGAACAAGTACTCGTACAGTAGTATTAAATACTACATGTATTATGTGACACTGATAAGCAATTAAATTTCAATTAAACTCAAATAAAGTGAGGATCTAGTTTTGAAATAGTAAAAAACAAAAATACCCAATATTCACAAAGAAAGTGATGAGTAAAATACCCCAATGCATCAACGTTTTCAGGAACACCGCCATTGTATAAATTCCAACTGGATATTCTATGTAATTTTATTAAAGAGGAAATATGTATTAAAACGATACAAATATCAGAAATTTAAAGATTTGTTTTTGAAAGAAGCAAATATGATACGGGACAGTCAAATTCTTTTAGTAAGAAAACATAACATAGAGAGGTGAAAGGTAAAATTTTTATTTGATGTAAACTGAGAATTTCAACTTAAACTTCAGGGCAGGAAATTCAACGAAGCATAACAATTAATACAATCTGATCCATGTAGAAAGATGCATTTGCTTTTCTCGCACAAATTTTGCTGTTCCTATAGGATTTTTAGGGTTGAAAAGGGATAGTAGACTTCTAGGCCTCCCTTGTCTTTCTGCTTCTGTACGGTGCTCTGCCGACTCATTACCCTGGTCTCACAACACCCGCTCTTAATCCTCTCTGTTTTCGTCCGAAGATACCATATAAATATCAGTTGTAATTTTCTATTAGTTAAATATTTGCTATTTTGTTTACATTGCATGCCAGAATTGTACCGATATTTTTTCCGAAACATAAATGGAGGTATGCTATTTGCAAATTTTACAGAGAAATTCCAGTTATATGCGAATGTTACAACAACAGCCATGCATTGCTCTCTTTTTTAAACGAACTCTCGAACTGTTTTATATGGACAAGTGATGAGGTTGATTATACATTCGATTGGACAAACCTGATGGCAGAATGTAACAGTATGTATTAAAAGTTTATAATAAACGATATTACTGTATTGTTCGAACTGTGCAAATATATAAAATAGAATTAATTGTGGTAATAAACATTATGTTTTTGAAAACACGCAGATTGATAATCGTATTAACAATTGCTATGTCCTTGAAAAGTGATCAATACCGTTTGCACTCTAGTAGCTACCACGTAAACTAAGAAAGGAAAGCACGAATTAAAATTAGTTGTTATTTCATTACAATACAAATTTGATTTTGCTTGGGGTTTATATTACGTGCAAAAATATCATACACAGTTTGTCCCCAAAATATGGTGTTAACAATTGACAATGAATCTCTGAAGAAACTTGTGAAACTATAAAACTGAAAAAATGAATAGAAATAATAAAAGTATGAAGTTACATTACCGTAATCTACATTTTGTCTTAAACAGTAATCGTGTCATAATATATTATTAGTTGTCAATTTCAGGTATATACAATCCAGTCTTAAGGTGTCATTGTGTTAGGCAAAAAAAGGGATGAATAAAGCATCACAACCATAAATTCATACAAAAATATTAGTTACTAAAAACCAATATGTTGCTTTAGCAATATGTAGGTTTAAAAAAAAACCTTTTAGTGCAAAAGTCGCGAGGTTATTTATGAACTAATGCACTCAGTTCGGTCTAAAACATTTATTAAAACGTATAATGTCTACTTTTGCTTTTACATGTCAACCTAATGCTTTTGAAGTTAAAATTGAGTCTCGTATCCGACGGTCAGGAAGTATATATAAAGAATCCTCCGCGTCTAGTCCAATGCACGCCTAAGCTCATTTACTTACCCCTTGCATGATTTTTTAAATTTTAATCCCGTACGAATGTTTATCAATTTCTGGTTTTTCAAATTTAATTATTTCAATTAATAATTGTTTGAAATAACATGTTATGTAAAGTTTAATCATTTATGTTTTTAGCAACAATAATTGATTCTCCCTACTGTGAAAAGCCATTGTCCACTACTGTGAAAGGTTAGTAGACGTCTTTAGCCTAAAATATCCAGATATGTAAATGTATTATCTTATTGAGTACGAACACATGGAAGTATAGATTTATTATTATCGTGATTGATGTAGAAATATTGACATTCGCGGCCGTTATCGTACATACCTGGATTAAAAGTTTTTGGTTATTGACTAAAGGGGGATAATTTACAACTCGGCGCTCTTTTCGATAAATCTTTGATTGAACTGTAGTCATTATTTGTGCCATTATTTGTTTTACTCTCATTAGTTTATTGTTATCCTATAACGCAAGCAGTCATAAAGTGTTATACTGGTGTCAAAAGTGGGATAAACTCAGCCGATTGATTGGATCTGTCAGAATCGACAACAAAACAGTCTGATTAATCATCTGCAGATAATTAATATCGCACAAAGATTTTATCCTTTGTAAATTATTTGATCAAATTGCCAAAATCAGCGTAATTTTAAAGGCAACGAGACAGTACCAAATCTGCATTTAATTTGGAACTTGTATGGTGCAAATATTTCACAAAAAATCATATTATTGATGAATTAACGTATGTTTTCAACTTTTGATTAGATTTTCCTTGCTTGAAGATATTTTCATTAGCAGAATATTTCTGTTGAACTACGTGGACAGAAACCCACTTGTCATACCAGAAAGAGAAAGTGACAGATTTGCTGTTTTGATATGAGACAGGCAAGGCGAACGTCTGCAACACCTTCATAAACATTCAAGACTTCCAGTTCATTTTCTGTGTACACGTGGTGCTTGAACAAAATCTGCCGTCGAAACTGCCACTGTGGAAATCGACAAAGAACTGCCGGAACAAAGGACACCTGTTGTTGTATACGTGTGGCTAGCAACGTGTGACATAACAGAGAAAATATCCAGAAGAAGGTCCTGGATAGACGTACGATATAATATGCCAGATAAGCAACCAGCAAAATCACAGAACAATACCAGAGAGTAAAAGATTTTGTATTTTCAAAACACATTACATTAGAAATACATTACAGTTTCATTTTGACTTATCAAAAGAAGACCCGGTAAGACGATCGAATAGTTAATGTCAAGAGAAAACATAAACTGGCATTTGGTAAAACATAGTCTACACCCCAAAAAGGCACTTGCAAAGAAGTGGTTAAGACGACTACAGATTGATATTGTTTCAGAGTCTTGGGTTGACCAAGAAGTTGTTTCGCTTGCCACGGACCCACAAGAAGCACAAATAAAGACCCTCATGGTGCTGAAAGTAATTCCAGGCCAGAAACCAGTAATTTCCAAGAAAAAACAAAGGTTTATGTATTAGAAAAAGGAGGGAGATGGAAACCTTGTCGTCCAACATATATGATATGAATACAAATATTACAATCAGACAAACAGACATAGCCGAAAGACAAGAGGAAATGTTCCGACAACAACAGAAATCTTAACAGATTTGTCTAGAACGATGTTAGTCAAGGAAACATTACAAACAGAACCACAATTTTGACCACCATATACAGCATATGAAAAACAACAGAAGATCCGAGGGACAGCCCCAGATCCTCAGCATGATCTCCAAGCCCAAGATATGAAGATAAAATGCAACCAAAACATAAAAAAAAGTTTATGGGACACCTACCAAGCCAGCTCAATGATGCCAGACAACAGTACCAAGATCAAGGACATGTCCCCAGTTCCTGTAAAGAACAAACAAAAAAAAAAGCCAAATTCCTCGACCCGTAGAGGGCTATCAACAATGGGAAACACAAAATATGAAAAACCAAGGTCAATCCGAACTGAATCCTACATATAATTTTCAAAATGTAGATTGGAAGCCAGGAAAACCCAAATTCTTGATACGATGCCAAATCAGTGGATTTTCAGAAACCACATCCAGCACCAGACATGGGTTGGCGGCCTCAGGGACCACAACCTTTAACACCGAAACAAGAAGATTTTCAACCACGGAGGACCGAAATGAATCTGAGTTGGAGGTCACAAAGACCACAACCATCAACATCAACACCAAATGCGACTACAAATTTCACAGGAATTGAGACGGAAGTGCACCATGGATCATGTATCATGTAAATACATCAACAGGTGGTAACATGGTAAATGGACCATATCTACAAGGGAACACTGGTTTAAGTGCGTACTCTCGCACATATGCGAATCGAAGTGATGTTCCAAGACAGAAACTCCCAACATTCGATGGATCTAATCATTGGGATGGTCTTCGCATGTCGGTCAATAAAGCAGCTAAACGGCTGTCATGGGTGAAAGATGAAAAATTAGACAGATTTGTGGAATGTTTACGAGGTCAAACAGGCAAATTAATGGCTACTCTGCCAATGCGAATTGAAGAAGATTTTGCGACACTGGTTAAATACATGGAAAACCGATTTAACAGGAAGGAACCCCCAAATACGGCACGAATTAAATTGTCAGTACTACAACAGAAAAGTGAATCAAATGAAGAGTTTGCACAGCAAGTAAGGCGTCTTGTAGGGAGGGCTTATCCATCTGTCACTATCAAACTTCAGGGAGAACTGGCAGCAGAGGTCTTCCTGAATGGATACAAGAATACTAGAACTGGTTATGAAGTAATGAATCGCAACCCGAAGACTATCGGAAGCCCTTGACATAGTTGCCCGACTAGAACACAGGGCTACCATTGGAATGGACAAAGATCATGAATATTTAGCAAGGTAAATGTCCAGGCGAGTTTCATGGCAAGACCAAGAGATCACTGACACAGACGAGACAGAATCAGACACCAATGATTCTGTTCGCTTAGTCTCTAAACGAAACCGAATGAAATCAGACATTTATGGACTTCAGGGAGACATTACGGCCCTGAAGGAAACACTAGAAAAAGCACCGAGAATGGAAGACAGACCTAAACGTCTTTCAACGCCATAGGGCTGTTTCCAATGTGGAGAGAAGACGTACTTCAAAAAAGACTGTCCGAATATATCAAGGTCATCAAGTTCAGTAGTAAGGCTAGTATATATAATTTGTCATAATTAGGGCAAAGGAATCACAATCCCAATCAAGGTGAACGACAGAGAAGCAGAAACAACTGTAGACATAGGAGATGATGTTACAGTAATAACATCTGAATTGGCTGAGAAATTTAATATAAACATAGGAAGATTTAAGAAAGGTTCTCTGTTGAATGTTGAAGATGGACAGGAAATGAAAGCCATTGAAGGTGTTCCCGTAAAACTGATAATTGGAGAAGCAAAACTGAAATGGAGGATTTTTGTAGCTCCTGTCAGGGATAATGTCCTCATAGGCATGGATATCATTCTTGAACTTGACTCTGTTATCCTAACAAGACAATGTGACGTAATGATTCAAGGAAAACCGGTGCTGGGACAAAAGATAAGATAAAAGAAAAGATGCTTATCATACTGCAAGAGTGGATTTGGATAACGAAACAGTGATACCTGCCCGTAGTGAATGTAATGTGATAGGGAAAGTTGACGAATCAGTTGAAAAGACTTCTGGAGTATTGAACCCTGCATCACTAAAGAATGGAACCCACACAGGAGCGGTATTGGTTGTAATGAAATATTCCAGTAAGAATGGTCAATCCGACTTACAAAGATATAAAGTTGACAAAAGGAACACATCTTGGAAAGTTAGTAGAAGCGGAAGGCTTAGACAAGAAGGAGGATCATGATGGAGATGATGCCACAGTGGTTTCCAGAACACGCATAAACTCCTTAACTGATACAGTAGACGACATACCTATACATATTAGAGCCATAATAAATGAAGTTCAAACGCTGTCTGCTCTACTTGTAAGTTATCCCAATATCTTTGCCAAGGATGACTAGGACTTAGGATGTTTTTGGTGAGATAAAACATACCATTTCCAACTGGAGACGCTAGTCCGATATGTCAGCCTGTCAGAAGGACATCAATGTGGTTCAGAGGTGAAGAGAAATAATATTTGGAAACGTAACGGTACCGTAGTTCCATCTAAATTGGATAGGGCAGCGCCAATGGCTCTCGTGCGAAAGAAGGATGGTAACATGCGCTAGTGCATAGATTATCGGAAGGTTAATGCTATCACCACAAAAGACTTTTATCCATTACAAAACATGGAAGAATGTCTCAACACTCTGGCAGGATCATTCCTGTTCAGTGCCCTTGACCTTCAGAGTGGGTATCACCAATTCGATGTGACAGAAGAAGACAGAAAGAAAACCGCTTTCATCACACGTTATGGGTTATTCGAGTAAACGAGAATACCATTCGCTCTATGTGGGCCACGCGGAACCTTCCGAAGAGCTATGAAACTAGTCTTTCGAGGGCTGCAGTGGGAGCTGGTATTAATTTATTTCGATGATGTGATTGTTGCTAGCAGGAATTTTGAAGAACACATTCACCATCTGTCACTTGTATTCGATAGATGTCGATGTTTTAACTTGAAACTAAAACCAAGGAATTGCAAACTTTTCCAAAGGAACACCTTGTTAGTCAAGAAAAAGTTGAAGCCAATTCAGAACTAACATTGGTGGTTCAGAAGTGGGAAGTGCCCAAAACAATAAAAGAACTACAATCATCGTTAGGATTAAGCAACTGCTACAGACGATACATAAAAGGATACGCAGAGACAGCGGAACCTCTGTGCGAGCCTCTTCAAAAAGACATTAAATTTGCATGGAACAGTGACAGACAGAATGCGTTCGAAATGTTTAAAAGATGTTAAGTGTTACCAACTATACTCGCATTTCCGTTGCCAGGAGATTGTTTATCCTCGACACTTGTATTTCCAACACCTTAGTTGGTGCTGTTCGTTCTATCCTAAGAGCAAGATGGTTCCGAACGAGTAATCGCATATGCTAGCAAGAGGCTGAGTAGTACACAAGAACGTTACTGTGTTACTCGACGGGAACGTCTGGCCATAGTCACCTTTACTAAACAGTTTAAATACTGTCTTCTTTGGCCTACTTTCAAGATACGAACTGATCATGGTTCCTTAGCCTGGGTGTTTAGATTCAAATCTCCGCAAGGGCAGCTAGCCAGATGTCTAGAACAGTTGGACAAGTTTGATTTTGTACTAGAGCACCAAAAAGGTAAAGATCATGATAATACCGATGCCCTTACGCGGATGCCTCAAGAGACTCATTGTGACTGCTAACAGACGGGTATAGACCTTTGTCAAATTCCATGTAATGGATGTTAACACTGCGTCAAAGTTCACCAACAATGGACAAAATTCGAATCTGACGTAGACGATGTCCAGATCGGCTGTTACTTTTGGCTTTTGTCCAACTTTTTGGCTGGATCTGATACGTAAACCAGGTCTCCTAGTCTATAAGATTGTTCGTGTTGTCGTAGATCATGGTACTTTTTCTGCCCCAACATCGCACGCTTAAGGAATTGTCAGGCTGTTTCATGACACTGCTGTAGTGATGTTTTCAACTTTTCTCTCATAATCGGTTTCGATGTAGCCTGTCTCTTCATCGTTTTTATGACAGTTCGTGGAGACTAAAAACGAATTTCATGAGGAAGCTACACTACTCTACCAAACATCAAGCGATCGGGGGTTAGCCCAGAGCTAGTACGAGGTGTACTTCGATATGCACCTGTTAGAAGGGGATGATGTTCATTCAAATTTTCCTGGTTTTTTCTTACAAAGCAACGCATCATTTGCAACAACGTCCTATTAAAGCGTTCGACAAGCCCATTTGAATTCGGATGTATAGGGAGTTGTTCTTGTCTTAGCCCAACCTAACAATTCACCCATCCTCTTGAATAAATCGCTTTCAAAATTCCTTCCTTGTTCACTTTGCAGTTCGAGCGGCACTCCAAATCTTGATACGAATTCATCAACAATAACCCTTGCAACGGTTTCAGCTGTTTGGTCTTGCAATGGGTATGCTTCTGTCTATTTGGTGCATTGATCGATAAAATCTAAAATGTCCTTGTTCCCTCTCTTTGATGCCGGAAATGGACCAAGAATATAAATCTGCACAATGTCTAATGGTGCTCCAGCGTTGTACTGTTGCATGGTGGCCATGTTTTGATGTGTTGACTTTTTACTGATAGAACATTCTTGACAGCTTGCAACAAACAGGGTGACATCATCTCGCATATTATACCAGTAGACGTATTGGCGCAATGTTCCCATGGTTCTCTGTACTCCCGGATGTCCTGACATTTCCATTTTGTGACAGAGAACTAATACTAGCTTTCTTAAACTTTCAGGAACAAGAAGAAGGCTTCTAGTTATGTCTCTGTCTATCCAGTCGTAGAACATCACATCTTTCTTGAACACAATTTGGTGCAGACACAGCCAATTGTGTCGCAGGGCAGGTGCTACTTTGAACAGTTCACTTCTCTCCTTTGGTACGCCCTTCTTTAGCCACTTATACACTACCTTAAGAACTGGATCTTCTTGTTGTTTGGTATGTAGGTATTCTCTCTAACCATGAAACAATTCTTCCTGCATATATATAGTAGTAAAGCTGCTGATAGCAATGGGGAGCAAGGGACCTTATGTAGTAGTGAAAATGTTGAATCGTGTTCTATATGAAGTCGTGGACAACAAAACCACTTTTGTTTTGCATCAAAATAGGCTCAAATTGTGTTACAAGGGTTCAATTCCCGCCTGGGTAACGAAGAAGCGAAGGAGCATCTTTCCTGATGAAGATCATTCCAACGAGTAGAGGGCACAGGTTTCAGACTCACAGAATGATTAGGAAAGATATCCTAAGAAACAGACTGATCCTGAGATCCACAGTAAACATACTGACGATAGTGCCAACATATCAGAAGATCAGAGGATTATCGAAATCAACGCAGAAATTCCACCCGACGAACCCAAAGCGAAAGATTATGATTTTCTATGCAACACAGAGGATTCAGGAAGTCAATATCAACTGATGGAAGACTGCGTCAATGAGTCGAGGACACAAGTTCCAGACTTATGCAATGCAGCTGAGGACCGACCACCGACTATTCCTCCTGACGAGACCCGCACACCTCGAAGTGGAAGATCAGTCCGCCGACAAAAGAATCTACAAGAATATGTGGAATAGACTATTTTAAAAGAACGGAATTTTGAACTTTAACGTTATATTTGTGTTTTTCTTAGTGAGGATTATAGTGTGATGGACGTTATCGTCCATACCTGCATTAAAACGTTTTTGTTACTGGCTAAAGGGGGATAATTTTTGTAAATCGGCGCCTTTTTTTCGATAAATCTTTGATTGAACCAGACATAGTCATTATTGATGCCATTATTTGTTGTATTCTTATTAGTTTATTGTTATCCTATAATGCAAGCAGTCATAACAGGCCCAAAGCGTTATATTATTGAACAGATTAGTTACAATAATAACAATCAATGATACCAAATTTAGTGCACAATATGCGCATTTCGACAAACAATCTCTCATCAGTTGTGCTTGAGACCAAAAAAAATATGAAAAACCAAAACAACATCGAAAAGGTTGTAGAGCAGAAAAAAATGCCAAAACGACCGAAACGTTAAAACCAAACACCAGTTAAGGACAGAGATGCACGAGGGAGATACTCCTTAAATTCCTAAAATGTTTTACATTGTAA
>JAOXYJ010337926.1:793-15654 GCA_028566555.1 Lithophaga nigra | reverse complement strand
AAAAAATTATTTTTTCCAAAAAAAATGTGTTTTTCAAATATTTCCCATATGATACTATAGGAAGGGGGTTGGGTTCTCTTATCCGCAACTCCCCCAAAACCGTATGGCAAAATTTAATCAAACTTCCTTTAATATTTTACTTATGGACTGTAGATGTGCACCAGATGTATTGTTTAATTGATCATATATTTTTTTCTAAAAAAAATTGTATTTTAAGTATTTTTCAAAAATCACAGATTTTGAGAATTTGCAATATTTTTAGTTCAACTTATCTGATTTCTCTCAGAATTTGATATGTTGTTAAAATATATGAGATTAAGGACCCAATTGATTTTTGTGCTGATGCATGAAACAATTTTGGGAAAAAAAGTACATTTTTTATTCAGAAATCACAGATTTTGAGAATTTGCAATATCTTTAGTTTAACTAATATAAGATTTCTCTCAAAATTTAAGATGTTGTTAAAATATATGAGACTAAGGACCCAATTATTTTTTTTGTTGATGCATGACTCAGAACAATGCAGAATTCTATTGATTTTTGTGTAGAATGTGTAGCAAGGTTGATACATAGGGATCATTCTGTCGTCTTGCGTCGTCTGCGTCGTCGTCACACTTTCACCTCTTATCCGCAACTCCTCCAAAACTACTTGATGGAATTTCATGAAACTTGCACAGATTTTACCTGAGAAACTGTACATGTTCACCAGCTATTTTATGTTTACCTACTGACTGGAGTCCAACTGACCAAAGAAGCAATCAAAATGTAAGTATAACCATGTACATAACAATGTAGCTGTTAGTGTTGCATGCTATATATCAGTACCCATCTTTCATGCCTATGCTTAATAGCTATATAACATAATCTTTTGATACTTTCAAGGCACCAGTCAAATTATGTGGAATGCAAGATTTTTCATTGAAAATTTATAAAAATATTTATTTTTATTTACTTAAGATAAGGCAATCTGTCAGTTCCTTTTTTTTTTACTTACAATAACGCAATCTGTCAAGCTCCAAATTTCTATTTTTTAAACTAAAAAGTGCTTGATAGACTTATGTTCACATAATATTATTTAAAATTCACTGAAATATCAATGTCCACATGGTTTGTCAAAGGATTTCAGTACTGTTTACAATATGATTCTTTCAAAATTGATTTGAACTAACACTGTATCAAAATGTTTTTTTTTTGGAGTTTATGCTTTTTCTTTCAATACAATTGCAAAATTAGTCTTTACTGAAATCCTTTACATGACCCGCCTCCGCGTGGTGGTGCTGGACTCTGTCTATGCAACCTATAATGAAGCCTTGTTTAGTCTGCAGTGAAATTAAAAGTATCATATATATATATATATCTACATTTGTACATGTACTAACCAAGGCTCATATTCAAAGTAATCACATAAACTCATATCATGTAGTCACTGCTATGCACACCATTCTTGTAATTTGTGAGGATGGTAAAGGTCATTTTTCTGGCTCTTTTTTTCTCAATCTGAGACATTTAATGAGATTAAAACCTTTATATATATGTTTGGGGGGTAGTTAATTTTGGACCATAAATTCAAAATGTTCTGGAAGTTATTTTATGGCCTAATTTTACTGCTTTATTCATAGAAGACTTCTTAATTTTATTTCTAATTGGTCATGCACATATAAAACCTTTACCATCATCAATCACTGTTGTAGATATATGCTGTGCATGTGTGGTATATACCTAAAACATTAACCTATTGTTGCGTAGACATTGACAAAAGGGTCATGTTGTTTGGCCCCAGTGGGCTGGTACTTGGCTGCAGAAGCTGGTGTTGATCTTCTCATTTTATAATAAGTTTAAGGCAAATAACACATCACCGCATAAGGGGGAAGAACACTAGGCATGAAAAACTTAAAATTTATACATGGAATTGAATTCAATTACTGTGAAACTACCATTATTCATGGTGTACCAAATATCGTGGATTTCATGGTTCATTCAAACCACGAAATTTGATATCCAACAAAATGCAAAACTTCTATTGAATTATAAAGTGGCAACAATGAAACCAAATTTTTACAAACCACAAACCAACGACTTTTCTACAAACCATGAAAATTGGCATCCACTACAGTAATAAAAGTACTTTCACAGTAAAGAAGACAAATTGAAGATTAACAATGGGAGAGAGATCACTAACACACCAAAATAAATATTGGAATCACAAAAGCCAACGACATATGTATTCAGGTGCTCTGAGTGGGGTAAATGTCGAGACAACATCCCATTTCCAAGTTAAAACGACCTAAAACAAAGCATCTAGGGGTTGCCATATGGTCTTCAACACCTCACACCATATGGCAAGCTCTACATTGCCATGAAAAGTCAAAGCTTAAATATATCGCTGGAAACAAACCATATCCAATAACTTGAATTTTATCGAGAAACTAAACTTGTATAAAAAGACAATGACAAACATATTATAGAAGTTTTCTTGTGGTCTTCATAAATGTTTTGATTTTCAGAAAATGGAAAAGATACATCAAATGAAACAAAATATCCAAGGTGTGAAAGGCATTGCCTTACAGATAGTTGGACTACTATATAAAGTGAAGAAGGATGGTCTTAGTGAGAAGCATATGGATACTTTGAGTGATATGTCAGATAAGGTGACAGATATAATGGACATCACTTTGCAAGACGTTGATGCCTTAGAAAACATACTAAAGGAAAACAATACTCTTAAGAAAGAAAATGAGAGTTTAAAAAACACAACAACAAATCTGAGAAGAAAATGGTCAGATGCACGTGTTGAATTATACCAAACACAAGACGAATATAAAAAACTTAAAGTAGACTTGGATGACAGTAAGGAGATTTTGAACGCATTCAGTGAGGATGATTTTGATACATCAACACCATCCAATGATCCAAAGGAGACAGCAGAAGAAGCACAAAATGAAGAAAACAAAGAAACAGAAAAAATAGACTGAACTGTTACAACATGTATTTACAATTTCTGTGAACTTTTTCATATACATTACATATTATCATAGTTTAGATCTTAAATTGTCAGGAAGGCATAGATAGATTGTTGATTTAGTAAATATTGTTAATTTGTCAACTTGAATTTGTACTGTCATGACTGTAATTTGATTATAATAAACTTTTCTTTTTTTTTTTTAGAAAAATCAAGAAGTTTACTGATAGTAAGAAGATCACAGACATCATTTAGAAGTTTTAACTTACGGTTGGTAGAATTCAATGTAATGTAAAAACTTTGCTTTGTTTGTAAAATTATGATTTCTTTTGTATGCAATATGGATATACATTTTTGTTGGCTAAATCAGCAATCAAGAGCATAAATCATGACATGATTTATAACATTTATTCATATGAAAAAGAACCGGTATGGAGTAAATGTCAAGGAGACAACCTCCAATCTCCAAAATTATCTGCCGATCAAACATATATCTAGAGGTTGTCACATGTTCTTCAATAGGCCGGAAATCCCCCATCATGCAGCAAGCTCTAAATTGCCCCAACAATCAACAAAGTAGATAAATCAGTGGACACAATACTATACCAGTTTATCAGATATGGTTTAGAAACTAAAAATGTTTTAAGGAGACAACTACATACTAGTGACCATATTTCCTGACTTGGGACAGGTGCAAACAATATAAGTTTATTTTCAACATTCAAGTCCTTGTATGATGAAACACAGCCATAAGTATGAAAAAGAACAAAAACATTTGAAGAACTTGTAAAAAAATGATATAGAATGGAAACCTCATTGTTGGAAGAAATGGAAAATAATAGATGCTGGAAATGCACATGAATAGTAAAGATTGCAGGTGCAACATGGCTGGAAAATCTAACCTTTCTATCTGCTGAAAAGATAAGTGCAAGTTTGAGTACTCATAGCATAGGATCTTGCTTTCTTGTGTTTTAGAGATTTTTCTGTCTTTTTCAGCATAACTTACAATGCCTAAGAAAAGGAAGAAAAGCTACAGGTCAAGATTAAAGCAAATGCAAAATTATAACAACAAAGATAAAAGGGATGATGAAGTGGAGAAAGGTGTAGATGGTAAAGTGGAGAAAAGTGGAGATGGTAAAGTGGAAAAAGGTGGAGATGGTGAGGTGGAGAAAGGTGGAGATGGTAAATTGAAGAAAGGTGGAGATGGTAAAGTGGAGAAAGGTGCAGATGGTAAAGTGAAGAAAGGTGCAGATAGTAAAGTGGAGAAAGGTGGAGATGGTGAAGTGGAGAAAGGTGCAGATGGTAAAGTGGAGAAAGGTGAAGATGGTAAAGTGAAGAAAGGTGGAGATGGTGAAGTGGAGAAAGGTGGAGATGGTAAAGTGAAGAATGGTGGAGATGGTGAAGTGGAGAAAGGTGCAGATGGTAAAGTGGAGAAAGGTGCAGATAGTAAAGTGGAGAAAGGTGCAGATGGTAAATTGAAGAAAGGTGGAGATGGTAAAATGGAGAAAGGTGCAGATGGTAAAGTGGAGAAAGGTGCAGATGGTAAATTGAAGAAAGGTGCAGATGGTAAAGTGGAGAAAGGTGCAGATGGTAGAGTGAAGAAAGGTGGAGATGGTGAAGTGGAGAAAGGTGCAGATGGTAAAGTGAAGAAAGGTACAGATGCTAAATTGGAGAAAGGTGGAAATGGTAAAATGGAGAAAGGTGGAGATGGTAAATTGGAGAAAGGTGCAGATGGTAAAGTGGAGAAAGGTAGAAATGGTAAATTGGAGAAAGGTGGAGATGGTAAAGTGAAGAAAGGTGCAGATGGTAAATTGAAGAAAGGTGGAGATGGTAAAGTGGAGAAAAGTGGAGATGGTAAAGTGGAGAAAGGTGCAGATGGTAAAGTGGAGAAAGGTGCAGATGGTAAAGTGGAGAAAAGTGGAGATGGTAAAGTGGAGAAAGGTGCAGATGGTAAAGTGAAGAAAGGTGGAGATGGGAAAATGAAGAAAGGTGGAGATGGTAAAGTGGAGAAAGATGGAGATGGTAAAGTGAAGAAAGGTGGAGATGGTAAAGTGGAGAAAGGTGGAGATGGTAAAGTGGAGAAAGGTGGAGATGGTAAAGTGGAGAAAGGTGCAGATGGTAAAGTGAAGAAAGGTGCAGATGGTAAAGTGGAGAAAACTGCAGATGGTAAAGTGGAGAAAGGTGGAGATGGTAAAGTGGAGAAAGGTGCAGATGGTAAAGTGAAGAAAGGTAGTGAAGTTGAGAAAGGAGGAGATGGTGAAGTGGAGAAAGGTGGAGATGGTGAAATGGAAAAAGGTGGATGTGGTGAAATGGAGAAACACAGATATGGTCAAGTTGTTAGAAGTGGAGATGGTCAAGTGGACAGAAGTGGAGATGGTGAAGTGGACAATGTTGGAGATGGAGAAATAAATGGAAGTGGTGATGGAGATGGAGGAATGAAAAGAGATCAATATAGGAAAGAACAGAGACATACTGGTATGGAAGTATGGAGAGGTGGAGATGGAGAAATACAGAAAAGTGCAGATGTAAATGACATTGGTAGTGATAATATACATACAAGATTACATGGATTTGGAGTATTCCCAATGACAGGTCATGGTGAGGTACACCAGGTAAGTGACAGTGGTGAAGTACACCATAGGAATGGTAGTGGTGAAGTACACCCAGGGACAAATGGAGGTGAAGCACACCAAAGAAGTGATTATGGTGAGGTACACCAGGAGGATAAAGATAAAGCTAGATTTGGAAGGAAGGGACATAAAATGCAGAGACACAAATCCACAGTTAAGAGAAAAATATATGTAGACCCCATTGATCAAGCTGTAAGTGAGAATAAATATGAAAAACACGGAGACGGAGATAGAATAAAAAGACAGAGAGATGACAGTGATTTACATAGTACCAATGAACAAAATATTCCAAATGTTTCAAGAAGAGAAAGTGTTGAAGATGCAATGCTGCTGAACATCACTAAAGAATTTAACCGTCAGTCAGTTTTAGCAAGAAGTAAAGAGGAAACCAAGATTGTGAAAAGAAAATGTATCACAAAAGCTTTACCTCAGAGAAAAGTAACAACCACATCAGCTTCCAAACACAATCGCAAATCATCATCAGTACAACAACACAAAAAAACAACCATAGACAATCAGAAATTATCTCATGCTAGGGAACACAGTACTTTAACTTCAGTATGCAGTGATAAACCATCAAACTCATTACAACAGCCAGCTGTATCAACTGTACACAATATAAGGTCATCTAATGTATTACCAGTTCGTTACAACTCTTGTTTGGTATCTTCATTGGTTGGATGTAGAGGAGTGTTTATACCTGATGATGTTATGACAGCTGCTGTTGAACTTTTGAGAAGGCAGGACAGTGCAGACTTATTTAACATTGGTGATTTTACTCCTGCAGCTCAACAGATTGCTTTTCTAAACCCATCACAGCAGTATTTTTTAGAAGATCATAAAATTGCAATTAACTTTATACTTAATAATCAGCATTGGATGACTATCATCTTTGATCCTGTGACAAGGAATGTTCATCTTTTTGATTCCAGAAGAAATGAACATAGACCACAACAGCTTCTTCCGTTGATTAAACAAATGTACGGTTCCAACATGACTTTAAAGAATATAATATATCCTTATGTAACCCAACAGACAAGAAATGATCCAGCATGTGGTGCCTTTGCAGTTGCTTTTGCATTTTCATACATGTTTGGAAGATCACCAGAAAATGAAACCTATTTAGTTGGAAATATGAGGGATCATCTAAGGAATTGTATCAGGACAAAAATGTTGCTGCCATTTCCTACAGCTTCTCCAGAGATATCAAGAATTTCTGAAATATTTGGTAAGCAAGAAAAAAACAGGCTTAGAAAACAAAAAAGTAGAGGTAATCCAGGGGTTAAACAAAAAGAACTAGACAGAAAAAGAAATGCAAGGAATGATCCAGATTTTAAACAGAAAGAAGCAGACATAAAAAGGAAAGCAAGGGAAGATCCAGATTTCAAACATAAAGAAGCAGAAGCAAAAAAGAAAGCCAGGGAAGATCCAGATGTAAAACAAACAGAAGCAGCTCATAAAAAGAAACCAGAAATTAAGGAAAAAATGAAAATATCTAAAAGGAAAGTAAGGGAAGATCCAAATTTTAAACATAAAGAAGCAGAAGCAAAAAAGAAAGCCAGGGAAGATCCAAATGTTAGGAACAAAGAGAACACAGATAGAAGGTTACAGTATGAAGTAAATCCACTGCTAAGAGCTAAAGTTGCGAGCAGAAAACGTCAATGGAGACAGAGTGGATTGGTGCAAGAAGTTGAGCGTATAAAAGCCAAATACAGACGATTAGACCATGTCAGATATTACAAACAGAAACCAGTTGGATCAGTATTGACATCTTCAGATTGGGTGATACAACAGTTCAAAGAAGCAGTGAGCCAGGCCTGTGAATATGAGTGTACATGCTGCGGTCAGCTATTCTTTAAACAGTCAGTAGTACGAGTTCCTCGGCTGAATATACCAGATGATCTTCGTTTACAGTGTATCACTTCAACATTAAGTAATGATGGGAATGAATGGATATGCCATACCTGTTCAAATTATTTGAGGAAAAAACTGCTTCCACCACTCAGTAAAGCAAACAACATGGTTTTCCCTACAAAGCCTGATAAACTTAACCTGAACACATTAGAAGAACGCCTGGTTTCACCCCTTAATATATTTATGCAGATGAGAGAGTTACCAAGTGGTGGTCAAGTTTGTATCAAAGGGAATGTTGTGAATGTGCCAGCAGACAATATACAGACAGTTAGCTCTCTACCAAGAAGAATTGATGAATCAGACACAATTCCTGTAAAGCTGAAACGTAGACTCCGATACAAAACACACTACATGTACGAAAATGTCAGACCAAACACATGCCTTGATGCTACCAATTATTTAATGCAGAAAGAACTTTTTCGAACATATGTCACAGATGGTGTTGATGAAACCTGGAGCCAACATATAGAGGACTTAAAAGAAAGCAATTGGAATCAATTTATAAATCATTCAGCAAAGCAAGATGAAAATTTGGTAAACGACAGACAAGATGATATAAATGCAGCAGATACGTCAACTGAACCTACTGAGAATACTGCAGAGGAATCTGATGCTTGGACAGAGGATGAAGAAGAAAATACTAATCCGTATAACCTGATGGACACTATGATGTTTGAACAGCCCACGGAGAATGATGGCCAGCACAGCATTTCTGTAGCACCTAGTGAAGGAAATATTCCAGTGAGCATATTTCAAGAACATGTAGAAGAACTTGCTTTTCCATCAATCTTCTGTGGTGAAACTAGGCCAACTAACCGTCAAAGAAAAGTACCTGTTAAGTATTCAGACATCTGTAAATCAGAACTTAGAAGAAGAGATCGAAGGTCATCTGCATCAGTTACAAATTTGTTCTTCAAAGCCAGAAAAATACAACTCAAGCAAATCCAAGATAAAGTCTGGTTATCCATGAGACGTAACAAAACAAAGGGTAAAAACTACACAGCAAAAGATGTTAGAAATCCAGAAATAGTAGATAAAATGGTCAAACTGGATGAAGGGTACCGAATTTTCAGGACATTACGTGGATCACCCCCATATTGGGAGAATGCGAAGAAAGACCTTTTTGCAATGATCCGACAGCTTGGTATACCAACATTATTCATCACACTTTCAGCAGCTGAAACCCACTGGATACCATTGTTAAAATCACTGTCTAAAATTATACACAAAAAGACATACACTGATGAAGAGATTCAAAATTTGACATGGAATACAAAATCCACACTTATTAGATCAGATCCTGTAACTGTAGCTAGATACTTTGATTACAGAGTCCAGCAGTTCTTCAGAACGTTTCTCCTCAGTGGGTTTGCTCCTCTTGGAAATGTCACAAACTTTTTTTATCGAATTGAATTTCAACAACGTGGATCTCCTCACATACATGGAGCACTCTGGATTGACAATGCACCAAAGTATGCAACTGCTGAAATCGAAAAAATAGAAAAGTATATCAGTGAAATCATCAGCACATCATCTACTTATGATCCTCTTGTAAAGTACCAAAGGCACAGACACTCAAACTACTGTAGAAGAAACAGGAAAAAGCAGTGCAGATTCAACTTTCCGATACCTCCGATGAGAAAAACTCAGATTTTGGAACCCCTTGAAGAAACTGATGAAGAAAAGGTAAAGAAGCATAAAGAAAATTGGACAAGCATTTCAACCTACCTGCAAGAGTTAGACAAGGATACAGAGCAGACATTTGAACAGTTTCTCAACTCATTGGAAATTTCAGAAAATGACTACATCAGTGCAGTAAGAACTTCCATCAAAGAACCAAGAGTATTCCTCCAAAGAGAACCTGACGCTGTGCGTATTAATGGCTACAGTCCAACTATTATTAAGGCCTGGCAGGCAAATCATGACATTCAATACATAATAGATGCATATGCCTGTGCAATGTACATTGTAAGTTATATCAGCAAAGGACAAAGAGGCATGAGTGATCTGTTACGTAGAGCCTGTGATGAAGCGAGACATAAAGGTAGTGACATCCGTAACCAGGTGAAGGCTGTCGGCAACAAATTTAGTAAGAATGTTGAGATCAGTGCACAGGAAGCCGTGTACATTGCACTTCAGCTGCCATTGAGGAGATCCAGTACAGCATTTGCTTTCATCAATACCAGTCCATCTCAAGATCGTCCTTTCATTCTGAAATCTGAAGAAGAGCTTAAAAACCTACCTGATGATTCAGAAGACATTCAGTGTTCAAATATGATCAGCAGATACAAAGACCGACCAGCTTCAATTTCTTCCATGTGTTTAGCAGACTTTGTGTCATGGTATGATCTGGTTACAAGAAAGACAACAACCAAGAAATCAACATCAACAGACTTGCCAGAAGCTGACATGGAAGACAACACTGAGGATGATCCAGTTGAACATACTGACTACGATGATACATCTTCCAAAATTAAACTTTCTAATGGTTCTGTTTTGAGAAAGAGGAAAAAGAAGAAGATTCTCAGGTCTGTCAGATACAACAGGAAGAAAGACCCAGAAGATTATTACAGAGAACAGTTAATGCTCTATATGCCATGGAGGAATGAGGACAGCATCATTGGTACTTGTGACACATTTGAACAGCAGTATAATATACACAAAGAAATTGTTGATGCAAACAGATCAGATTATGAGCAGTTAGGAGAAGAACTTGATTCAGCAGAACAGAGATTACAAGATGCAGAAATGGATGATGAAATGTTTGATACTGTTGCTCCTACTGTGCAAGAACAGGAATTAAGAGACAGGGATGCAGATGTGTCTGATGACTTGGCAGATGAAGATCTTTTTACTCAGTATGATATAGGGCCAGACATTGGGATTAGAACTACATCTACAGCTGGCACAGACCAAACAGAAGAATTAATCAGAAACAGAATTTCAGATGAGGAATACAGAGCTGATGTCAGATCCTTGAATCAAAAGCAGAAAGAATTTTTTTATCACATTCTTAAAACGGTGAAGACATCTTCAGAACAATTTTTCATTTTTCTGAGTGGTGGTGCAGGAGTTGGGAAAACAAGAGTCACAAAAACACTTCACCAGGCATTATTACGTCATTACAACACAGTTCCAGGCTCAAATCCTGAACAAACAAGCATATTTTTAGCAGCACCAACAGGCAAAGCAGCATACCTTATTCGTGGGAGAACAATTCATTCAGCTTTTAAAATTCCAGCAAATCAGAATTTAAACTACAAGCCCTTGAAGTCAGATACATTAAATACTTTACGCACTCAACTTTCAGAAGTCAAGACTGTTTTCATTGATGAAATTTCCATGTGTGGCTGCAAAATGTTTATGTTCATTGATCTGAGATTGCAAGAGGTTAAACAAACAAAAAAACCATTTGGAGGTATCAATGTCTTATGTATTGGGGATCTTCTTCAGCTGCATCCTGTCAAGGACAACTGGATATTTCTACATCCAACAGAGGATTACAGCATTCTGTCTCCTAGTGTCTGGCTTGACAAAATACAGCTGTTTGAACTAACGGAGATTATGAGACAAGCTGGTGACAAAACATTTGCACAGGCTCTCAACAACATCAGAGAAGGATTACAGACAGATAGTGACATTAAACTGATAACATCAAGAACCATTGACAAAAACGATCCAGCATATCCATTTTCTGCAACTCATATACTGTACTACAAGAAGGCTGTACAAAAACACAATAAAAAGTTATACAAGAAGGCCACAACTGACAAAATTTCATATTCAGCAGTTGACATAGTGATTGGAGATGTTTCAGTTGAAATCAAAGAGACGATACTTCAAAAAGCACCAGATGAAGCAGATGATGCTATGGGATTACAGAAAGTATATAAAACTGCAGTAGGATTGAGAAATGAATTGACAGTAAACTTAGATGTTACAGATGGCCTTGTGAATGGAGCTGGTGGAATTACCAAAAAGATTTCTCTGACAGCATCTGGAAAGCCAGCCATCATTTGGATACTGTTCGATTCTGAAGATATAGGACGGGAACTCAGACTGAACAGCAGACATTTATATTCCAGTAATATTCACAGAGACTGGACACCCATAAAAAAAATTGAAAGACAGTTCCCAGTTGGTAGATATAGAAATGTCAAAATAAATCGAAAACAGTTCCCATTACAGTTATCATGTGCCAAGACTGTTCACAGATGTCAAGGGGATACTCTACAGCAAACGGTAATACAGCTTCCAAGCGAAAGACGAGCCCATATGCACTATGTAGCGTTGAGCAGAGTTACATCCTTACAAAACCTACACATACTTCCACCTTTTGATGCAAATAAGATTACAGTTTCTGAAGATGTTAAAAATGAAATGGAGAGATTAAGAAAAGATAGACAACTTCAGCTCTGCTATACACCCATTTACACTCTTCCAGCAAACAACCTGAAGATATGTTTTCACAATGCCCAGTCAGTCCACCTACACTTGGATGATATAACAAAAGAACTGAACTTTCTTTCCAGTGACGTATTAATGTTTGTGGAAAGCAGACTATGCCAAACAGATACAAATATCCATATTCAAGGTTTCACCACTCACAGAAATGACTTTTCAATTACCAGATCTCCATATGGGACAGTTGTCTTTGTCAAAGAACATCTTCAGTACACCGTGGAATCCTCTAACTTTGGGCAAGTTGAATTGACACTTTTAAAGATCACATCACCGATACTTGTCAACATATTATGTACATACTGTAGACCAAAGGAAACTTGGCAAAACATCTACCAAGCCCTGTCATCTGTTCAGCATAATCTTACTGCTGTTGGAAATGCAGTCATGATGGGAGACTTTAACACCAATGACAGAAAGTATCAACAGCTCACAAATTACATGGCATCTCTTAACCATGAACAATATATTACAGAAGAAACAACAAATAACAGTACAACAATTGATCTTGCCTTCTCAAACATTATAAAGAGCTGTTTGACCTATGGGGTGCTAGAATCCTACTACAGTCATCATAAGCCAGTATGGATGGCAATAGACACCAGCAAGCTGTCTTCAATAAATCAGTTAGATTGAATACAACAAGAATTCTACAGATATCTGCATAACAAACATTAATTGACATATTATTTATCACCTATATACCAAACATTCTCTGCCACATTCTACAACTCCCAGCATTTATAATCTAGATGCCAATCATTATCTGGCATATTAAACAACTCTCAACACTCATCATCTGGACATCAAGCATCTTCTGGCATATTCAACAACTCTCAACACTTGTCATCAGCCACCAAGCATCTTCTGGCATATTCAACAACTCTCGACACTCATCATCTGGACACCAAGCATCTTCTGGCATATTCAACAACTCTCAACTCTCGTCATTAGCCACCAAACATCTTTTGGCATATTCAACAACTCCCAACACTCATCATCAGCCACCAAGCATTTTATGGCATATTCAACAACCCTCAACACTCGTCATCAGATACCAAGCATCCTCTGGCATACATATCTGGATACCAAGCATCCTCTGGCATATTCTACAACTCTCAACACTCGTTATCAGGCAACAAGTATCTTTTGGTATATTCAACAATTCCCAACACTCATCATCAGATACCAAGCATTCTCTGGCATATTCAACAACCCTCAACACTCGTCATCAGGCACCAAACATCTTGTGGCATATTCAACAACTCTCAACACTCAACATCAGATACCAAGCATTCTCTGGCATATTCAACAACTCTCAACACTCGTCATCAGCCACCAAACATTCTCTGGCATATTCAACAACCCTCAACACTTGCATCAGATACCAAGCATCTTCTGGCATATTCAGCAACTCTCAACACTCATCATCAGATACCAAGCATTCTCTGGCATATTCAACAACTCTCAACACTCAACATCAGATACCAAGCATTCTCTGGCATATTCAACAACTCTTAAAACTCGTCATCAGCCACCAAGCATCTTCTGGCATATTCAACAACTTTCAACAGTCGTCATCAGACACCAAGCATCTTGTGGCATATTCAACAACACTCATCATCAGGTACCAAGAAAAATGTGGCATATCTGGATACCAAGCATCCTCTGGCATATTCAACAACTCTCAACACTCATCATCAGATACCAAGCATTCTCTGGCATATTCAACAACTCTCAACACTCATCATCAGATACCAAACATTCTCTGGCATATTCAACAACTCTCAACACTCGTCATCAGCCACCTAGCATCTTCTGGCATATTCAACAACTCTCAACAATCATCATCAGCCACCAAGCATCTTATGGCATATTCAACAACCCTCAACACTCGTCATCAGATACCAAGCATTCTCTGGCATATTCAACAACTCTTAACACTCGTCATCAGCCACCAAGCATCTTCTGGCATATTCAACAACTTTCAACAGTCGTCATCCGAGGCCAACCATTCTCTAGGATATTCAACAACTCTCAACACTCGTCGTCAGGTACCAAGCATCTTCTGGTATGTTCAACAATTATCAACACTCAACATCAGATACCAAGCATTCTCTGGCATATTCAACAACTCTCAACACTCGTCATCAGGCACCAAACATTCTCTGGGATATTCAACAACTCTCAACACTCGACATCAGGCACCAAGCATCTTCTAGCATATTCAACAACAATCAACACTCGTCATCAGGCACCAAACATTCTCTGGGATATTCAACAACTCTCAACACTCGCTGTCAGGCACCAAGCATCATCTGGTATATTCAACAACTGAGACCACTCAACATAATGTACCAAGCATCATCTGGCAAATCTGGACACCAAGCATCCCCTGCCATATTCAACAACTCTCAACACTCAATATCAGGTACCAAACATTCTCTGACATATTCAACGATTCTCAACACTCGTCATCAGGCACCAAGCATCTTCTGGCATATTCAACAACTGACAGCACTCATCATCTGGATACCAAGCTCTAAACACTCGTCTTCTGGATACCAAGCATTCTCTGACAGATACAACAGCTCTCAACACTCGTCTTCTGCATACCAAGCATTCTCTGACAGATACAACAGCTCTCAACACTCGTTATCTGGATACCAAGCTCTCAACACTCATTATCTGGATACCAAGCATTCTCTGACAGATACAACAGCTCTCAACACTCGTAATCTGGATACCAAGCTCTCAACACTCATCATCTGGATACCAAGCATTCTCTGGCAGATACAACAGCCCTAAACACTCTTCATGTGGATACCAAGCATTCTCTGACAGATACAACAGCTCTCAACACTCGTAATCTGGATACCAAGCTCTCAACACTCATC
>JAOXYJ010336823.1:0-15659 GCA_028566555.1 Lithophaga nigra | reverse complement strand
TCTTAATCCGGATTTTGTCTGCGTCCCTTGATTGATGATTTTTGTAGTTCACCCTTCGGTTTTCTTACCTTTTCTTTGTTTGGTGTACAGCTGCGTATATATTCATCCACTATGAACGTTTATCAACTGAGTTTACCTTAAAATTAGTCAATTGGTGAATGATTAACAAACTTATGAGTATCTTTTACCAACATGAAATAGTTTAGTTTAGATATAAACCCATTCTGCTTTAAAATGATGATTCTAAGGCTACGTAAAAAAATGCATCAAATAGCCAGAATAACCACATTAGCTGGAATCTTTCTGAGACTCTATTGGACAAAAAACCGCTTAAAATTATTTAAACAGAATTGGTGCAACTAGTTAAATGTGAAACTGTATCTAGGAAGTCCTTATTTACCATTCAAACCAGTTAAACAAACCAAGATCTATACTGTATACTGCATATTCTGTTGCTGAGCAAATTTGAGCTTTTGTGAAAGAAATCATGATGTATAGTGTAAAGATAATGTTAGTCTGCTATGTAAATCGTATTTCACGTGATAATGTTCGTCTGCTATGTAGATCGTATTTCACAAATGTCGAGGGAATAACCGTAATATATTATCAATCAATGACAAAAAATTATCAGAAACAGCAGAAAAAAGATATTTGAAGAAAACCGTGTTCTCTGCCGGGGATTCTTAGTTTTAGATCTTTCTATTTTTTATTGCAATTATTGCTTTACAGAGTAAAATCATAATATGTTACAAGATACTATCGGATTTCAAACTAAAGTGACGTTAATAAAAGCTTTAAAGAGAACAAGAATGATACGTTTCAAAGGCATCGTCAGAATTGTAATTATATGCTTGTAATGGAATTAGTACACTAAATAGATTGCCATATTTGATATATTCAATACGAAGTTTTGTCATATAAGTTTTTCTTCAAAATACGAACAAATGTAAAGAGTCACAAGATAATATTGAACAGTACTTTGGACTTATCCTTCATTCCAAAGTTTCAAGGAAATTGATTAGGTTTGTTTATTTTAATTGCCGTGAGGTAAAATTGCATTTAGATCTCAAAAAACGAGCGTGTTTTCTGTTAACGATTTTTATAGGACATATTCATTTATCACATTACTATCGTACTTAGTCCGTGCCCTTTCAAAATATTCATACTACAATATTACAATATATGCTGTAGATCCCCATAACTTTTACTAGAAACATATTTTATTAATTCATTCAAATATATATACAAATACATATGATTATTACAAACAAGCATAAATTTGGAACATTAGTGGGATTCGGAAACGAATTTTCTAAACTAATATAAAATCCGTCTCCCATTACTTTTTTCTCAGGCAAAAGCCAAATATAAACACATCTTCGAGTAAATGTCCAAGAAACATTGCTTTATTAATTTAGATGATAATTTTTTCTATGATATTTCTGGTGCTTTTAAAAATTATGGGTTTCCAGTATCTATATTTGATTTATTCCACACATGGAACAAATGTGCCATAGCATTTCCAAAAAATAAAATTCAATAAATGCTGAATGTGAAAGAGTAACTTCTTTTGAAATGTTTGTGCAGAACATATTAAACAGGTAGTGGTTTGCTAGTGCAACTGTGGTATCTGATAAAGTTTAAAAAATCATTTTTCTCGTCTCTGATTTGTATATCGTAATATAGTAAAAGTGCTAGGACCAGTCGTCGTATGCATGGGACCTATTATCGCATGATAATGATACCCCACCCCCAATCAAAACCTTTTCCGTAGACGTTTCATTATTATTATTATTATTATTTAATCGTCTTACTGAAAATATATCTTTATATATTTTCAAGTGTTTTTATAGTAATATACACATGATTTATCTACCTTTGCTGTTCAAACCAATGCTGGTATCCAGTTTTAAAGGTAACGCGATGAAAATGTTATAAATAACTGTGTGAAATTCAATTTTCAAAGTCAGCCATTTTGAAGGCAAATTAAAAAAATCGCTATAAACTGATAAATGAGCTATTTTTCGACAGTTTTATTGAGAATTAAATTTCTGCTGTCGCGTGCACCAACAAGATATTTAAACAGAAAGTGTATATTGGCAACATACATCATTGACATAAATGACATAGTTTCTCTTTTCTTGATGCAAGCGACGATATATATCTGTTTAATAATTCTAATAGACTTACTCGGAATATTTGCGCTGAAAACGCAAATTAATGATAAAAAAACGACATGACTATAACGTAATACGACACATTGTACAGTTGTGTTTATTTTTCAGTAAATAACATTCAAGTCAAAAATCAACTTTTGTGGTGATACGAGGAAGGATAGGTTTGAGGTAAATCCCGAACTTGGCCTCTCGAGTAACCGAAAAAAAAACATCTAGAATTGTCCCTTGTGTAGCATATTTTGATAGTTCAATTACATAAAGTTTTAGATGTAATATATTTTTATTATTAGACTGCTTTATCGTACAAAAATATCCAAGTTTTTAACACCACCAGCTCCTGACAGTGGCACTGATTAGCTTTTTACCATGCCTTTCTTGCGGAGTCAACTTATTATTTCTACCACAAGTCAACAAGCTCAGAAACAACTAATATGCAAAATATCTATTAGGTTCCGCATATAAGGCATTTTAAAATATTCAAAAACCAATTATTATGCTCTCAAAATATTTGGCATTCTATCGTCTCAAATTAATGATAACTAAATGTTTTTCCCATAAATATTGAACTCGCAGAGATAATTATTTGGTGTTAAATAGAGAAGAAAATCATATCTTGTCAAACATTACACTGATTCAAATAGTACACCTAAAGTTGGATTTTGATTGGCAACATATTTGTTGAATTCGAAGGACATATTTTTCAACAGACGATCGGTATCTTGTTGGGTAAAAACTCTGCTCCACTACTGGACGACGTATTACTATATTCGTATAAAGCAGAATTTACCAAAGAACGTTTGAAAGACTGAATATTAATTAACCTATGCTAAGGTTTAGATCCTTTGTACCTCTATTTTTTTAACTTTGTTAAATTTAAATCTTAATGATACAACAACCGATTTGTTTGCATTTTACGTGCCGGATAATTACAATATTTGTGAATGTTTTCCCATATTACAACCAATGTAAAACTCTCAACCCTGTTCTGGACCTAGCAGATAGTGGACCATTATATGTAAAAATTTTAATTGAAAGCCTCAAAGATGTTTCTTGAGAAATATTTTTTCATTTCTATCGCTGGCCGTAAACCGTAAAAGGTTTTTGAATACATGTATTTCTCCCAGCCCCCAGTTCGGCCTGTATTGAAATTTTAGACACCTTCTGCTTGAATATCTTTGAGTTTACCTACAAAAATTTGAATTTCTTTATCACGATATTTCATGCTTAATATTATGTTTCAAAACTACTTATAGAGACAATTTTTAATGAATTTTACGTGATATTTTAATGATGTGATATTATAATATGATAAATGTCATATTATGGATAATTTGCATAAATGGCCTTAGCGGCATCTTGGACATAACAAGTTTGGTTACATTGACCATATCCTTCAGATAAAAAGAGGTTAAGATAAATCCATCTTGAAATTACCATTAATATACATAAATGGTAATCGTGACAATCTCGGATAATAGATCGGATTGTCGCACATAAGTTAGAGAGAGGGAGCTAAGGACTCTAGTTATCACGTTTGAATTCATTTGATCAGTGCGTTCTGAAGAAGATTTTTTCATGAATATAAGGTAAAATTATGGCTTACTGGGAAGAAGTATATATATCATCTTTGGATTCGTCTCATCCGTTTTCCGAAAGAAAGTTTTGATGAATATATATGGCTACAACAGCAGTCCAGCATGGAAAACCGACCAAGTTGTCGGATATATTTTAGAAAGAGGAATATCCAAGGACTATATTATATCAAGGCCCAGTGGTTCTGGAGATAAAACTCGATTTTTTATCCTCGGAGAAACTGACATTGATTGTTCTCTCTAGTACAAACCAGAGATATTTAACAAAAATTAGCTGAACAATATTTTGTAAGTTTGTCAACTGCTTCTATACACTGACTAAATGTTGATTGTTGAATATTCAAACCGCTTAAACAGACTCCAAAATCGTCAAATAAACGCTAAAGGCAGATGTGTTCTATGTCCAGCACGGCGTAATAATAACAATCTATGATACCAAATTTAGTGCACAATATGCGCATTTCGACAAATAATGTCTCATCAGTCGTACTCGAGGCCTAAAAATATGGAAAACCAAAACAATATCGAAAAGGTTGTAGAGTAGAAATAAATGCCAAAACAACCAAAAAGTTCAAGCCAAAAAAACCAGCTAAGGACAGTGATATGCACGAGAGAGATACTCCTTTATTTCCTAAAATTTTATTCATTTTAATACGGTAATTTTAAAATTACATGTATTAATTTCATGCCAGTACCAAAATACTAGCAACTGGGCTGATGGTATCCTCGGGAACCTTAGGTCCACCAGCAGTGGTATCCACCCAGTGGTAGTAATAACAATCTTTGATACCAAATTTATGCGCATTTCGACAAACAAAAATAGCTTAGATAATATACTTTAACTCTGACACTTTAATTTTTTTAATTCAATAATGAACCCCCTGTTTGAACCATCAGAATACATCAAGCACCTGTTTGGACCATCAGAATACATCGAGCAACTGTTAAGCCTTTAATTCCTTCCAAAAATAAAGGTTGAGTATGTGTTTACAATAACTGGAAGGCGGGGAGCTCATCCCTTAAAATGTCTGAAACATACATTATCACTATGTAAATAAATAGTGTTCCATAAATTTCCTAATGACCAACCGCTCCACACCCCAATTAAATCCCCAAAAATTCTTCAGTATGCCAGTGGCAAAAATACTGAGCACCGATTGAGACATATCGATAAAAAAACAACATTTCAAAGTTGAAGGACATTCATATTGTAGTTTACGAGAATTTGATGGACAAGTTCAACGAAGGAATAATTATAATAAAACTACATGTAACTATAACATTAAGAAGTATTCGAACAGTGTTTGGGAAACTTGTGGAATAAAAATAACCAAAGACGTTACAGTAAAAGCTCCTACAGAAGACCAAGGACGTTACAGTAAAAGCTCCTACAGAAGACCGAAAAAGCTGTCGACAATCATAATCTGTTTTCCTCTAACAACCTCGATTCTCACATTCAATTTATAGGTCTTAACTCGGGAAAGGAGGACAATAGTGAATCTGATTTATGCCAGCATAGAATTTTAGACATGGAAATCCATAATGATGATCAGTTTTGACGGCAAGTTGGCAACAATAATATTTCCAAAGAGATGATTTAGGGTTAGGCTCTCGGTTACCTTGTTTTAAATGCATTACCCGAGCCAAGTGATGCCATAAATGAAATCCAAATAGTTTACTCCAGCCGATTGATGCCATTAATACAATACCAGTAGTTTACTCAAGCCTAGTGATGATTATCAATAAACTCGCATTAATTCACTCAAGCGGAGTGATGCCATCAATGACTTAAATCCCAATAATTTACTCCAGGCGAATGATGCCATCAATAAAACCCCAAATGATAACGCAAATGCAGGGTCAGTGTAATCTGCGATTTACAGAATTTTTTTTTCTTTTGATATTATTTGGCAGAAGGGAAGTTGTTACTAAGGTATAAAAAATCAAATTAAGGATATAGAAAAATTAGTCGAACATATAAAAGATTAGACAAATATTATATCTGTTAATGTTTTCTTTTTGTTTAAAAACAAAAAGTTCATAAAAAATAACATTCCTCATTCTGTGTACTGTATAAACAAGGACGAGATTAAGAATAAGGACCAAAAAAATGCATTGTAATGCAAGCAGGGAAGGAAGTCATTTAAAATAAATTACGTCTTATATTCGATTTTTTAATTAGCTTAATTAATTCAGTGAATGCATCAAAGATGCAGATAACGGAAGGAAGTCTCTCGTCAATATCTCATCGAAAGGATTACCCTCTGGTGGATGACGACGGTATATTTCCTAGAACTGAAAAAAGTCGTTATGCTATTTATCACTATTTGATGCTCGCAATTAAATTTCGCTGGCATTGCATTAGAAATGAACCAAATCTAGCGCAAATATCAAACTATGAACGAATTGCCTATTCTTGTATACCAAGTAATATATCAATCTTGCTTCTGCAATAATGGCAAGCTTATTTTCATTCGGTAGAAACTGCTGACATTTTGGAAAACTGTTTTATTACGAAATAATTTGTTTGTGAGCTTTTCGTTGTGGTGCAAGGTGTTTAAGTACTGAAAGGTTCCAAAATTACGATACAACAGGTATTGCTTTAAATTAAATCACTCTTCTTAAAATCCTCAGAAAAGATAAATTAATGGCAAAATATTATCCATCTTAAGTCAGTCAAGAAAAAGTAATTATGTGTTTAATTTTCTTGATTACAATCCAATGCATAATGTTATTCTTTACATGCCATCATTTGGATCGTTTCATCGGAGGAAAGGAAGACCTTTCAAATGATTTAAAACTTTAAAAGATTATTTAATATAAAATTTTGATAGTTTGTAAGTTGCAGAAAGAACGAAAATAGGCATTCACGTTCTTTAGACGGTCGTAAAATCGAATATTTGCCCTTTTCAGCTTAGGATTTTAAACTCTGATTTCTAAGTAGTTCTGTGAATTTAAATGCATCCCTTCATTCTTTATTTAAGAAATAATTTATGGCAGCCAGTGGTTTGTTGGAGATTTTACCACGGTATATAATTGTAGGCCTTATTTTCTTGAAAATGTTAGAAAATAAGGTCTATCTAGCACAAACCACGGGCCACTATAAATTATTTCCATTGTAATATGGAAAAATGTACAAAAATGACCTAATTTTACACTGATTCGCCATGTCTGATGAATATGACGTTTTTGCGTACATTGTGACGTCGTCGATTTAAGCTGGTCGTGGTTTATTGATTATTTTACCACGGCTTTATTCATATGACGTTTATAGCACCCCGTGTTTGAATGCATGATAAAAGTTGTAGTGGAGGACTATATGTTTCATTTCTGGCTATATAAATAGGGGAAACATTCACAGTAGAAACAATAAAAGGTGAAAGTCACATTTGTTTAGGATAAAATGTCAACTGTACACCGGACTAACTAAATTTATGCTTTCATCAAAAATAAAACATAAAATTTAGAATAGATTTCCAGTATCTTCAATTGTTTATATTTCTTCCAAGGATAACCCATAAAAGCGTTACCGCTTATTTCCTATGCGGTCGTTTGAAGCGATTAATATTTGATCATATTAAGATTATTGGAACGAAAATCTTTAGAAACACATCACGAGTAAATTGTATAAACAACAAATCAGTTTACTCAGGTGAACTTTTTTTTTGAATTTGTATATGTCAGCAATAGATTTGATTAGGAAGAGTTGTCTAGTCTTTGATTCCATGAAAATCAAATACTTTACAGTTCTTGTTGGTGACCACTAGATTGAGGGGCCCATACTTTAATACATCTTACTGTTTTCTTTTGGGCCATGTGGAGTTTGGTTTGGGGGGTCTGCGATTATCTGGCATACCAAGCCAAGAAGAGCAAGAATAATCAAAATGACATTTAATTAGAGCCATTGTTAGTGTTTTGCGTGTTTTTAAGATAAGCAGCTGGCTTTCCGATACATAAATTTTGATCTAGAGTTTACTTGCAAATGACATAAGCCACAAAAGAATTCATCAGTTTACAAATACAGTTAAAGATCCAAACAAACGTCTAATCTTACATACCAGATTTGACCTATTCCTGGCCACGACTTTTGTTTATTGGACAGAAGTTTTTCGCATTACGGGTGATGACTATTCCTGGCCACGACTTTTGTTTATTGGACAGAAGTTTTTCGCATTACAGGTGATGAATTTATAGCAGGAGACGCTTATCCTGTCGACGCACTCCATGTGGAGTTCGTGCGATCACATTCCATTCGTTTCTCGATATTGTATATTCCTAAGGATTTTATGAGTCTGGAATTTTGGTATGCTACGCTTCCTTGAACGTTTAAAAGCTAATTTTTTACCCGATATATATACATGTATATATTGAAAATCCTGACATGCAGATTAAGTAAAAAAGAACCTTTTGGTTCTTTGTTTAACTCTTTTTTTACCAAGACCATATTTAAAAAAATCACACTGGATTCCGATTGAAATATATTTAATACCTTATTCGATCTTGTGGAAAGGCGTCTTAAAATTGACATTAAAGCAAAGACTAATTTTTTATTTGAAGCAAACTTAAAATGTCAACTTCTAACTGAAGACATGCAAAAAAAATTACATTTCAACAATATATACAAAGTTATGTTTTCTTATCTATCTGAAAAGATAACTCTGCTTTTCTGATGGTCAATTTTGGAGTTTCTACTGGAACAGACATTTTAGTATTCGGCCGCGTAAAAATGTGATCATAACATTTTTTTATTGAAATAGTATATTCAAATAGTCACCAGACCTGGAGTCAACAGGTTTTGAAGGAATAGTTTCCTCATAGTAATTTGTTAGTACGAAATCGTGTATATGTTGAAATATAATTTGGCATGCCGTAAAACCATTTTCAAAACCAGGTTTAACCCACCATTTTCTTAGGAAAATGCTTGTACCAAGTCAGGAATATGACAGTTGTTTTCCACTCGTTCCGTTTGCTAAGATGGTTGAACGTTTTTTTATCGGTTTTGTCGGGTTTGATGGACTTTCCCTTTTGAATGTGCCTTAGAGTTCTTTATTTTGTTATTACCTTATTTATTGAGTAATTGTAATTCGAATACACTCCAAATTCCTCCTTCCACAATTATCCAGCTCATGAAGTGCGATAACTTTCATAATGCTAAAGCATATTATTTACTAAGTCTTTAGATCTTAAGATTTGTTTAATACGAAAAAAGAATAAAGTTTCAATTTGCATCTGAAACTAAATTTAATGAAATGACCAAAAAACAAAAAAAAAAAGAAAAAGAAAACGATGAATTTCAGCGACAACACACGTAGACTGTGATGGTGTCATGTATTGATAAATCTTGTGTCATAGTTTAAAATTATACTGATATATTCAATAATTTTGTGTTGATATCAGTCATTCGATAGTATTAAATAAGTTACTTTTTGCTGATAGTGACAGTGTTAGTTAGGACTTGTATTGTCGAGTAGAATTGAAAAGTAGATGTTTTTTAATTACAGATTTTTTTTCACCATGTCAATAAATAAACTAACATTTTGGGGTATGTAGATCCTTAATCAAATGAATCTTCTGATTGCTAAAATGGACACTGATTTTGCAGGAGGGTCGTAAAATAATTCTTCATTTAACAAATTTACCAATTTAACACAAAAAAATTAATATCTATCCAAAGTGAAGAATGTAATTATGAGAAAATAATTATTTTTTTAAAAAATTAAGCCTTTTGTATCCAGTCTTTATTGGATATCCAAAATACACCAGCGTCTTCACAATGTTTATTGTGGATTTCTCATGGTCTTTATTATATCTTCTTATAATTCTTGCTGCTGCAAGAGAAGTTCTCAACAAATACTGTGAACAAGCTTAGTCTAACTCAGGTGAAGGTTTAAACAATTCTGGGGAATTGTTGAAATGTTTGGAAGATAGTTCTTTGACATTCTGCATCAGTATCAAAACCTTTGATTTTATATCTTCACAACAATACTACATTCGAATTTAAAGGAATGTTTCAAATTAATGATATCTAATTTTTTTTTCATAAAGATGGAACTCGCATTATAAGTATTTGGTGTCGATATAGATAAACATTATCAAAAATGGAATTTACTTACAATGAATTGTTATAGGAATGAAATTTTGTATTTCATGAACTATCTTTGTCATTGTCTGTGATTGTCTGTGTTTGTTTATTGGACTGAATATTTGAGATTTGTTTTTAAATTTGAAAAAAAAGTATTTGGTGTCGGATAGAGAGATTTGTATTTTGTCAATCACCACACTAAAAAATGAGATTCTAAAGATGATGGAACTTCTTATTGGCAGCATATTTGTTGAATTAGGTGGACGTTTTTTTAACATACAATCGACATCGCAGTGGGAATAAGTGCTCCCCACTTGCCGACCTGTTTCTATATGCATATGAAGAAGAATTTATCCAAGAACTTTTGAAAGAAAAAACACAAAAGTTTTGCTGAGGTCTTTAATTTCACATTTTGAACCAAATACCATGTTTTCTCAGCAATCTAAATCTGGCGATTACTCACATCCAGGAGGCTGGAAATTAAAGACACTAAGAAACAATACGATCTACCAGGATTCAACCACGACGATAACAGACTCCTATAATCTACCACAAATGGGACGACTTTAATTTCCTTATAGTAAATTCCCCTGTGCCACTCCTTTGTGAGTTCAGTTTGTGCGATTTTCCTCCGTGTAATGGATCCGCGAGGTTTTTTTTTTTTATCTCTAAGTAGTATCTACTATTTTTTTGTAACTTGTGTCATGGCGGAAGATGATAACTTCAAGTTTTTGAAATCTTCTTAACTATTCTTAAAGCCTGCAAACATTCTTCAGTAAAACACCTTTTCATATTACTCGTTCGCAGTTTATATGCAATACATGTATAGTGTCTTGCAATATAAAATTTTATTTTTACCGAGCTGGAAAATAAGACAAACGTGAGCTTTGGGAACCATTTCTCCCAGATTCTCCATGGGCAAATAAATTTGATATTTTCTGACATTATGTATATACTGTACATGAAACTTCGTAACGATAATTGTGATAAGCATGCAGTTATACTGAAAACATTACCTAGTTGAGTTTACTAAGTAAGCTAGAAATTAATACTACGTAATTAAATATTTTTCTCTGGCAAATTGCTTCTTTCCACAATGTTTCATTTATTTATTACTTTGAGAGTTTACAGCTTACATAGTTGATTACCAGTTTTATAGATAGTAATTGCCTTGTGTAAAGTGAAGTGTAATGAGGTTTTTGCCATTGTATATTCAGACAGAGCAAGTATCCATTTCAGGAGCAAAGAAAAAACTGTCAAGGAATTTAATGTATGAAATAGTGACTAATTATAGCCTTTTAGCTTGACATAAAGGAACTGATCGTTCAAAGTGACAAACAAACCATTTCTGGGTTGATATTATCTAGTGTTTTAATGGGTCAGTGTTTTTGTTGTTAATGACATCGTTTGAGAATATTAAGTGTAAATATCATATTCTCCAGATAGAACTATATCATTTTTCATACTAGCCGGCAGTAAATTTTTAATGATCAAACGAAGATGAGAAATGAACTATTATAAATTAATTATTTTTTGAGTTTGTTTGTTTACATGAGTTTGGATTCTTTGGCATGTATGGTGAAAATATATGGTATTAATTGTTTATTTAAATCAAGCTAATGTCAAAACTGGCAGTTTAATCATTAGAACTTGTATACACTCCATAAACTGTAAATGTTTATAATATATTGATGGAAATATATAAATTATGTGTTGTTTATTTTTACATTTTGAAAGAAATATATTATATCATTTCTTGGGTTTGCCTGGCTAGTGTAATGTTTAGCATGATCGGCTCGAGTGCGGAAGGTCATGGGTTCCAAACGTCGTCAGATACCTAACCTGTCATCGCTCATGATTTCATTCCGTTTTAAGTTTATGTGATGCCAACCGTTTTTGTACTTGTATTTGTCGTCCCCATTCCACTCGAAAGTTCGATATACTACACTCATATTTAAAAGCATGCGGGACAATACGATGGATGCCACATGTGCAGCAGGCATACCCTTCTAGGAGCAAATCATGTTATTCCCGTTTTTTTTTTTATTGTTCTAGCTTTAGTTTTCGGGTATTGTGTCTGTGTTGCTTCCTTCTTTGTGCCTGCGTTTGACCATTTGTTGATGACGGTGTTGTCTTGTCTTGGTGTCTGGTTACGCGATTTAAATATTTTTAAAGAGTTGGAAACACAAAACAGTCGGTATACAAAAAACATTTTTTTGTAAAAATCAGGACCATCTGGGGCCCTTAATGAGCCTACATCTACAATTTTGTATTAAATGATGCACATGCTCACCTTAGTGAAGATTTAAATGTAGTGAAGACATTTGGAAATGGCAGACAGATAGGTCTTTAGTTTTAAATGAATTTTATTTAGTACAAACAACAGTTTTAAAATGCAAATATCACTTAAATAATCTACATAATCAATATATTTAATATTTATAGGGATATGAAGTGCTAATATTTTTTTACTTTTTCATTGAATGACGTCATTTCGTGGGAAAATGTATTTTATCACACAATAACAAAATATAAAGCGGTTAGTCATAAATTACAGATATAGCTATGATCACACAAGAGATAAATTAAACCAGAAGAAGTCTGAAGACAGAATAACGAATTCCTACCCACAAACAGAGAATGATAGTAGACGGTAGTGATAGTTCAACATCTTTGTGTGTGTGTGTGTGACAATATTGCATACATATAGTGATTAGATAAAGCTGCTAGTCATCTGGTAGATTCACACCTTGTACATGTCTGTATTGTACGAATTACTGATGCATTCAATAAATTTATCTACATCTTATCACGTAGTTGTTTTCTGGAAAAGAAAAGCTATTGAAGGTCACGTAGTAGTAATTGAACGACCTGGTGTATTGTACCGGAAATACATTGAATTCCTTTTGTAATGTTGATTGTAGTATGACGTCTTTTTACCTTTGGTAGAAAATTTCATCGTTTTTTAGGTATTTTTACTATTCAAACAGCTGTTAATCTGGATACCCAGTATGTTTTGTATTTTCTAATAGGTCATATGTTGCCTTGTTAATTTCAAATTTTTTGGATGAAATTCACCACATTTTCAAGACAAAATTTTTTTTATTTGACTCTTCTCAAATTTGACTGTTACTGTTTTGATCTCTGGTTAGTATGCACTGTTTTTCCTTACGTATTGGCGATTATTTTCCCTTTATATTATGTGGAAAAGACTCAAACTTTGGTGGTATTTGAACATTTATAATAGAAAACAAGAATGGATACCCATATTTCGTTTTACTATAATTCTAATAGAGCATGCAAAATTCTGAGTTCTCATTTATTTGCTTTAAAAGTAATCGTGCTTTTGTGTTTATGTAGGAATGTATTTGATTATGTTATCTCCTTTATTTCCAAAGTTAGGTAGACTATATTGGCTTAAAACACAAGTGTCAGGAATGAAAAAAGAGACATATACATTGTAATACTGACACTGATTGAAGCCGTTTAAAAAGAATTACGTCTTTTTTTTTCTTTTTTTTTTTATTGTCTAGTGCTTAGTTCAATTTATACAATGCATACATTAACTATATTGATCTGTACTGTCTATGTTAATGGGGGAAGTTTCTCGTCAGGATAGCATCGAAGGGATTGCCCTCTGATGAAAACTGATAATGAATTTACAATAGAATATATCATAATTGCTATTCTTTTCTTCTTCAAATCGGCATTCAAATACAGGTATTTACAGTTAAATATTAATGTCATTATAATACTAAAAACTGTATATACTCTCTCTCCTCTCTCAAAAGTATTATGAAGGACCTAACTACTTGTTCGGTACTCTGATGTACATTTAATAGCAGATAATAGTTCTGTTGATGATACATACGATATATACTGGTTATGAAAATTTAAATAGTCTTTGTCTAAGTTTGTCACAGGGTGGAAGAAAAGAAGAAAAAATACTACGATAATGCATATTACGTTAATATGAAGCCACTGTTTACTATAGTACAAATACATTGCACGAGTGCATATAGTTATGATGTGTGCAATGCACACTCCTACTTTGCAAACGATAGTAGAATAGTTAAGAAGTGTCAAAAGAATTTTTTTATGAAATATTTACCCGTTCTACAAGATGAGCATTATGCCACATGAGGATATATGGGTATTGTCTACCCGTGCCACCGTACACTGTGGGCAAGTGGACAAAGTAAAAATATGTAAACGGATAGTTTAGCATTTCCTGATGTATCTGTTGTTTGAACTTTCAATTATACTAGTCAAAAAAAAATAAACGATACAGAGTAATGCATTTTATATAAACATTAAGATTCAAAGAGCTATACCAAGCTTAAAAATCATTCTATTGATCTGAAAATTGAACAGGGTTACCCTCTGAGCAACAGAATCGTTTTTAAGCAAAAATCTCTAGAACAAAAATTTCAATTTTTGAGATTTCAAAAAGCACGTTTTTACCAACAATTTCAAAATTGGTTATTCTCAAACATTATTTGAACCAAACGCATTATCCGGGTAATATTGATTCTTTCCTCGAAAATTAACGATATGAGTTCTCGTTTTCAAAATGGTGTGTCTAATTTCTCCCTAGTTTTTGAGGAACTCAAATTTGGCCCCTTTGCATAAGATTCTGGTAATTTCGAGTTTTGCGACATTTTTTAATTTTCCATATCATATGCATTCACTTTAGCTATGAATGTGTTAGACAAATTTATTTCTATTTTAAACTTGTCTGTTATATTTTCTAGCAAAATCAATTCCAAACCAGTGTATTATTACTTTTTTGAAACTTTTTCCTCTCAATATCAGAAAATAGTGCTTTTTATAAAGACCTATATTTCTCAATATGTGGTTAAGGCCTGTAGGACTGAAACAAAACCCAATTACTGTTATAGTTAATGCACACTACCTATCTGAAATCAATGTAAGTAAATTGACACCCACACCAGAACCAATAGTCTGTAATTTTTGTGTTCTATAATTCAGATTGGCAAGAATCACTTGTTTATTATAAATGTAAATGGAGATCTGATTTAAAGTGTAATGAAGTTCAACAAACAGATAAAGTCTTTTTGACTGAAAACAGTTTGCCATTCACCTATCTATTAATCCATTTGTTTTAGATGTGACTTCTTCTTTTTGTGGTAGTATGTGGTTTTCGTGAATTAAAGAGAATCTATGCAGATGCTTGCTATTGTTTGTTGTTTATTGTACATTACAATTGGGAGTTGAGACATAAAAAGATAGGGTTGGAATCTCATTAACTGGACTAAACCCGCCATTTTAATGTGTCTTTATCACGACAGGATCGAGATGTCCATTAATTATTCGAGTTGTAGTGCTTTTGAGTTCGTTGAGGTTAGATTGACGTATGGTTTTGTTGTATTTAGTTGGATTATTGACAATATTTTTATTATTTACCTCTCTTCTCTGTAAAATGAATAAATAAACTTCTTGATCAACGTCAGCTAGTCAAACCTTGATTGTAGACTCAGCTCTTAAAATGAATGACTTTTTTAAAGCATTTTGCATTAGCATTTAAGAAGTGTGTTATGCATACACTCTGAATTGATGGTTGAGGTAGCAGACAAAGATTACATAGTTGGTTCGACCCTTTTAACTCGCTTCACGTGTTCAGCTTTCCAAATACCTACTTAATCAAGGTTGGGATTTTCACCAGACAACCAAACAACCATCCAGGCTTTGTTCCACAGTAATATTGTAGTCACGATATACCTGGAAATTTGCTGAAAGTATGAACCGAAGGCAACCCACAGCTGATGAAGTAAAAGTGTGTAAATA
>JAOXYJ010335720.1:0-15682 GCA_028566555.1 Lithophaga nigra | reverse complement strand
AAAGTCATGGTAAGGAATAAGTCAAATCTAGAAGGTAAGATAAGAAGACGAAATGCTAGATCTAGCACGATGCGATATTATTACAATCATTATAATGGTCAACCAAATCGTGGTGGCGACCATAAAACTTGCGGAGCGTCAATTTCAATCGTTCATTCTCATATCTTTGAAAGAGTAATAAGACACTCTATTTTAAATCAGTCTAATTACTGCAATAATATAGTTTCGTTTGAATAATGAAATATTTAAAATATATTGGTATTTCTCTGCAGAAACTCTTTCAGTCGTAACATCAGTCCTGGTCGTCAAGTTTTATGATTGCCATTCAGTTTTTGTTATACAATTTATAAGGCTGCAATGAATCAGATAAAAACGCCGTCTTATGTTTATATGTCCAATAATGACTTATAAATCACTGTTTCCAGTACCATTGTGGATATGTTTGATTTACAGATTATGATGAGATTCAGACGACCCGTTTTTAAAAGAAATCACATTTGTTAAACGAAATGGAAGTTGAATGATGGCATCGCACTTTGAGAAAGTCCACTGCAGTGCTATTGAAGATTTTTTTAGCCTTAACGGATTTTCATCACAAATCCATGTAACTGTCGTATTGTAATCTTTATAGCTTTTCTTTGACATTTGTCCCTGATCAGATTTATATTTTAATGTAAGTAGACATAGCTTAATGTTTTGCTTATGGATTGTGTTAATGACCTATTGTGTATACTAAGACCATTGTTTTACGTTTTAATTTACTTTTCCTATATTTTGTCCGTCAGAATCGTAATTTCTATATTTTATGGTGTACAATGTATTAAAATCTTAGTTGGCGTAGCCATTTCTCAAACTAATAGAGGAAGTAGTTTAGGCCTGATACTTAAAATCTGTAACAAATGTAATTTTTTTTCCCGGTGAAAAACAAATAACGCCTTTAATTTCATCAGTTAAAATAAAGAAATAAAATCGTGAAATCGTGTATGAGGTAGTACTACATGTACATGCTACATATGGAACGCATGACAACTATGCTATGGAACCAAGGAACAATAGACAGGAGATAACCATGGCAAAACTTGGTCAAATATAACTTTTGACAACACGTTTAAGAGTTAAAAATTAGATAGCACTATCAACACTTTACTGGTCATATTCAAATAGAGAAGATAAATGAAACCCATTGAATAGTTCGAAAAATACAGTATTTTACATTATGTTCAGCTAAAGACTAGACGGTGAAAATGTTAGTAGAAGGTGGATGGCACAAGCCAGATGCTTGCAAACATGAAATGAGAAGGCTAACTATGGAATCAAATATAAAATTTCCATATTAAAACCTACTGGAAGGCCGGTGTCAGTGACAATAAGAAGATCCAGAAAACACGACAAAGACCCTGGTTTTAATTATGTTAACAACAGACCATTATCAGGGATATTGTTATAGATTCTGTTTTATATACTATGAATAACATCAGTTGCAGAAAATCGGTGGTAAGATCAACATTTGAAACAAAACTTAATAACCAGAGTCAAAGATCAACCGACATTTTCCGTGTTAAAAAGCAATTCACAAGTAGTATTGTTGATATAACAGTAGATAAAATACACAAAAAATTATAAAACCGTTTGGCATTTAACAGCAGAAACTGTAAAAATTGATGGACAATCGACAAAACAAGATCAGAAAATTTATAAATCTGGGAAATATGTTTTATTTTAGATACAAGAACTTTAAGAATGACAATATCGACGTTTTTACAGATATCACCCCAAAAAGTATTTTATTTGGAAAGTAAATTTGATTGTAAATGAATCTACTGGCTGGGATTGCTACAGTTCAAGTGTGTATGTAATTAGAAATTGAAATGTAGGAAAGAGCTAGTTGTTAATCAGATTACAGTAAATGCTTAATATCAATAACCTTTTCTTAACTTTGTTGATAAAGGATTGTTACGTAATAAAACTTATTTTCAGGAAGGACGAGTCCCCTTTAAATCATGTAGGCTTATTTTTCTAAATGAAATGTCTATCTATATTAAAATATATTGCATGATTTAACAGAGGTTATTGACTGTAGCCATTTTTACTCTTAAATTGACTTAATTTCTTAAGAGATTTTGTGAAGTTTTAGCCCATTTTTAATTTACAGTGCTACTGGACCTTTACAAAATGATGAAGGAAAAATAAAAAATCTTACATTTACTCAAGTCTAATGTCATGCTGGTTCAATATTCAGTCATTCAACTGCAGAGCAAAGCATTTTTAAGTGTTTTCAGGTGAGAATGAGTGATGCTCAGAACTAGTCTTGTTGTTTTAAGAAAAATCTCCAGTCGACCTGCGATTTCCAAACTGTTAGAAGCTCCAAACTGACGGAGTTCAGATATTTACAAAATGTCAAAGGAATATACATGTATTCATAATTCAGTTATACCAAATCACTTTAAAAATATATTGTAAAGATGGCGAGAGGGAATAAAAAAATAGAAAAACCTCCTTTATCCTCAAGAGATATTTCTGAAAGATGATCGTATTCAGAATCAATATAATACAGTATGGCACGAATACTGATACTGTTTCACCTTAATGCACTCAAAAATGTGAACAATTAGCTGAGCAACAGATAGAAGAATTAAAACCAAAAATTTCCACTAAAAATAGCACTATAGTATTATTTTATTCATTTTCAAAGGGAAAGACAAAAAGACCGATATTCCTTCTGGGTGATTTTTATCATGTTTTGAGTTGTTTCCCCCATTCAACATGTGATTTTTTTCAGTTTTTTCTAACTTTTGGCATCGATAATTACCAATGAAGCATAATTTATTGAAAGGCACATATACATCAATTTAATGGTTGCATCTTGTGATAGAATGTACCAAAGAACCATTGTCAATTATTAGTAGACTATTAGCCCGCGAGGGTATCACCAGCCTAGTACTCAGTACATTGTTGCTGGCATGAAAGTACTTCAATAATTTATAGACTTTCCCACTGCCAGTACAATAGTTTAACCCTTTCTCTACCGCGTTATTTTAAGAAGGTATTATTATAAAAATCCATAATTGATTTTTACCGGAAGAAACTAATTATTGTTATATATTGTCTTTTTAAGCAAAATATGAGCTTTCTAATTATATATTTCATTTCTAAGTTATTTTCCTCACATTATTTCAGTTTCCATGTAAACACTTTGAACATCTTTTGAAAATCGTCATTTGTTTCCTCTGAATTCAAGTCATAGGATGAACACAGTTTTATTAAATAAGAAACAATTATTTGACCTTGAGGTCAAAGGTCAAGGTCACATATTGGTACGATAGTAGGTAACGCACAGTCCAATAATGATAAACCCACATGACAAATATCTGAAGCCTATATCAGAAGATAAAAAAGTTCTGGGCTGGACATGGCTATATTGAATAAAATACAATAATTTGACCTTGAGGTCAATGGTCAAGGTTAAATGTTGGTTGCAATGGTACGCTACACATCGTCTTATGGTGATACATTCACATGCCAAATATCATAAGCCTATGGTACGCTACACATCGTCTTATGGTGATACATCCACATGGAAAATATCATAAGCCTAAGTCAAAAGATCAAAAAGTTCTGGCCCAGACACGGCTGTATGAAAAGAACGAGAAGAAATCAGAGTAGAGCACTATGTTTCCTTTCTTCAAAAGGGAGACATAAATAACAGACTTTCTGAATGGTTTCTCTGCAGTTTATTACTTCATGTTAATAGATTCAAGTATTCATTCTCAGTTGCATCTACTGTTTTGCTATTGATCCACGAACTGACTAGATACATATGCAAAACCGTTTTCACTGTTGGAAAATAATTTATTATATTGTACATCTGAATCTATTACCTAGCAACGGTTGCTACGGTAACAAAAATTTACCCTAAATCTGAAAGAAGATTCATTTATCTTCAAATTGATGTACCACTTGTTATAACTTATATAAAGTCTTGCATGTACCAATTCTTTAATTTAATTCTGAAGAATTAGCAGAAAAACTGCAGTAGAGACTATTTCAAAGCAGTCAGCCATGAAATTGAAATTGTAATACACTGGAAGATACCACGGATATTTTGGACGCTGCGAATGAAAAAGTGAGATCTACTGTGGAAAAATGCTTGGAATTTCTCAGTTGTGTCATGTTGGGAGTGTATACGAAGGAACCAGATTGAAAGAGCTCGATGAATATGATTTTCATGTACGTAATAAAGGAGTTGTCAGAACTCGGTATAATTACGACTGTCACAGGATGTTGTATTTCGCTCCGACAAATATGCATTCAAGAGTACATCTCACCTAAGTTTCTAACAATCATCTGGATTAATAATGAAGATATTGATTCCCCTTCAAAAAATACTTGAATATGGAAATTCCAGTCGATGTAATGCATGCCATAAAACTACTGTATGAAGAATATGAAATAATAATCTATGATACCAAATTTAATGCGCTATGAAAAAATACTAAAGCAGAATAAAATGAGCAGAAAATTGAAATCTGCAGCTTAAGATCACGAAATATATCTCGTTTATAAAAACTGTTATGTACCGGGCTTTTGCTGGCAAACATCATTTGCTGTTCCTAAGGAAAGATTAACTAAGTCTCTTGAAATTTAACATACACAATGGTTCAGGTTTTTGAAATTAGTTTTCATTAACCATAGGATTCTTGTAATTCCATACTCGGATGATTTTGAATTCATATATGTTAAAATCAGCTACGTTACAGCACGTATATTACCATTCTGTTTGATTATTTGATATTTTAGAATACATAGCTGAATGTTTAGATGTTGCATATATGAGTTCTACATTTGTTTTACAGTTAAATGTATGGCAGAAAGGAAATGAAATTGTAATGGTATCCACTCCTTGAAACGAAATATCACATCAGACAAAATTTAAGAAAGATATTCAGGAAGTGATCGACTTTTTACCCCTTTTAAGATACAGCATTAATATCTGCAGCATTGCTATTGATTTTGAAATAGTAAGACAATTAGTTATATTCTTGATATCTATTTTGAAGAATTCTTACAGCCTGTGCGAAAGCAGGTTTAATACATTTCATTTGTCAAATTTATTTAAAAGTCATAGTTCTTTTATAGAACGTACATGTAATCCCACAGGTAGACCTTGTGGATGACTTTGTAGTGATGTATATATATATATTCAGGAAATTATAGAAAAACAGCTACGTTCTATTGAAATATCTATTATTTCTGAATTCATACAGAGAACAGTAAGAAGGTGTGACATCGTGAAATATCTTCTCAGACAAGGACAACGAATGTCTATTATTCGTGGAACAAAAATAAAATTCTACATCATTAACCACTTGAAGAGAAATATATCTAGCAAAGCAAAAGTACATGTGTACAAAGGACTAGTGAAAATATGTTTGATTTAAACTGTCGAATATTTACAAAGAGCTGGTTTTGAACATTTCTGTCTTCTTAAACTTACCTTAAACAGCCTTTGTTATTTATTTTACATGTAGAAAGCAATGATTAGACGTTATTCCATTTCTTAATTAAAACAAAGCAATGCAATCTATACTTAAATTCTGCCTGCACATGCTAAATGATTTCAATTATTCGTTTGCATTTCAGGTGCACAGGGTGATAAAATCGTTTTCAATATCGATCAGTTAACCAAAGCAGTGAATTTTTACATATATTTACAAAAACAACGACGACCAATCTTAGTAGAGGAAATGCACCATCACTCGGAGATTTCAAGCCAATTAACAGAAGAGGTTTCTAAATATTCAGGCAGTCAAAAAACCGTAATGCTGCATGACTGCGATAACAGAAGTCAAATCAGCAAAAAAAAAGATAAACTTCAAATAGATGATTAACAGTATGATCCTAGTCAATGTAGACTATTATTATGTCAGCTTTAAATAATGACGTTTTTGTAAAATGAATGGCTTTGGAGTAAATAAACATGAAATTCAACTATTTCTTGTATGGAAACAGCAGGAATAACTAAGAAACCTTAAGAGACTTCTTTTTCCAGACGACGCACAGTTAATGAGCAGCAGTATCCTATTCTACCTGATGATGCCAAATTACAGTGTGAGATACATTGTGCAAATAGAAACCCCGTGCAGTAAAAGAGATGTGTACGACATCCGGTAATTGTGGATCATATTGATTTACCATAAACTTTATTTGTAAACCGATTCCAACTGTACTTGAGAACGTGAAAATCGATCATTGAAGATCTTTTATGACTTCAAAGGCAATAATGTGGACACTAACATTTATCCTAATATAATTTTGAAAATTAGCTGCACGAGCAAATAATTACTAATGTATGTTTGGTTGTAAATTAAGGAAGTTTCATTTTATTATTTTTTTAAGTATTACAGGAAGCTTGTCCACAAAATTCAGAATTGTAAATTACGCAAATTGGTCAAAAGTCAAACAGCATAGCAAACGCAGAAGTACATGTAGTCTATAGTCGAAACTAGATGTACCAAAAGATCTCCCAAATTACCATGGTTAAAGTCAGATATTTACACATTATTACAAATTGCATTACATGGCACAACAAGGCAACAGTGTAAATTTCAAAACAAAGAAAGAATACATTTTATTTATAATTACTTTATAGTATTCTAGACCGCGATTCACTGTTACAGCTTACTAGAGAAATAGCACTGTTGATGTCACAAATATGCTTAGCCTGTTTGGTCACTTGAGACTAAATGTCATCACTTTTGGTCGTAACCACGATCTGTTTCACAGATATGTTTTTCTGGTCGTAACTTTATCCTATTCTTCGATTCCAATACAAGGCTTTTCCTTGATAACATAACAACTATCATATGCGGAGCAGGAAGTGGTTACTCTGATTTCACACTTTTTTCATTGGAAGTTGTGTTACTTTGTTTTTAGTTTTAATTTTATGTCACTACTTTTTTCGTATTCTTGTTGCACTGATTTTTAGCTATGAAATTCTTCTAATTCCTCACATCTTGATACAGTAATGACTTAACATGACTTTTTTAATATTTGCATGGATCGAAACAAAACTTTCGGGGAACAAATTTTGAGTCAATAGGTCGAAAAGGTATTCCGCAATGTTTTATCTTTTCCGTGGATGAAAATGACTGAGGTACATAAGAATATACTTAACAAACTTAGTACTTGACACATTGGGAAAAAAATTACTCGTGCTTATAAATTAACGCGCTTGGCTTTCCTGAAGACTTGATTTTTGCGTTTGTTTTTGTTGGTCACAATTTCAGATTTTCGCAAAACCTCCTACTTTAACGAACTTTAAGAATTGTATTTAACCTTTTTACCTTTAAAATGAAAAAATATAAAATATTGCATGTTACATTCTTTAAATCCTCCTCAAATTAAAATTCATACTAAAAGGCGATCCTCTTTCTCTCTTAATTGTCAATTTTTGTTTCATCACGAAAACTATTTTTGATAATTTTCACTTTTTTATTTGCTTGTTTTTGAAAAAGTCATTCTATTCCTTCTGCCTGGCGATGTACAGCGTCATCCTTTGATGGATTTTGTTTACTAAAAATAGTTTTCACTTTCTAAAAATCGCACATTGAAATAAAGCGACGTTGTCATCTTTTACGATTCAGTTTTACAGTAATCCTTTTCAGTGTCAGTTCATCCTGTCAACATCATGCAGTTTCTTTAATTCATTGTTTGTGAAAATTTTATTCCCTGTACGAGTCTCATCAATGAGATTTGGAGTTGGATGTGTTAATTATATATTTAGAGGTATTTGCACTAATGGTACTCAGTTTAAGGACATTTATATGGACCAAGAAGACAAGAAAATTTACAGAAAAGTAGGAAATATAGAACCTTTTCGCATTCACTTAATATTTTTTTTTTTAGATTTGAACCAATCCCATCTTTCATTTACAACAAATTTATCTCATTGGTGATTTTTTGTGTTTGCAGAATTCATAGCTAAAAGCAGAACCTTAATGTTCCTCGGTAAAAGCATGAATTTTGAGAAAGAAAAGACTTTTCACATTTTCTGACTATGTAGATATACCATATAGTATCTTAAAGTAAACTAATATTCAATTAATTGAAAAGAAACCATCATCTAAAGTTTTAGTTTTTATCAAAGAGATGTGATTGTGGAGAATTAATCTAATATTATCTTTCTTTCTTTAATTTACTGGAGAGAGTTCTATGCTTTGCTTTGTGTTTTAATGCTTGAAACTGAAAGTCTAAAATACTACATCAAAATAGTATTTTGTCTTTGTTGTATTTAGAATATCCAAAATTACAAATTACTTAATATATAGTGTTGGCATTATGCACCTACAATGAATACAGTTATAATGCCTGTTAAACTGTAACCATGAATTAATTTTTGTCCATATATTAAAAGGAGAAGATGAGAAGTTAATATAAAATGAACTGCATATGCAACATGAAAAGAGAAAGTAATGTCTGAGATATTTCCAATGTTAAAAACTTGGCACTACAATATAAAATTTATTGAAGTTTCTTAATACCACTCATTAGTATTGTTTATACTCTGAAATTCCTATTTTCATCCGCAAAAAGATTGCATTGCACCATATGGGAAATATATAAAAAAAATTAATACTTGTAAAATCTTAAAATAGAGTAACTCTCTTTCCCAAAAATTGCACAGTTTTATACGATATTGTTTGTCAGTGATCAGAGTAAGCTGGTATATTTTTGCTCTATACGACATGATTGAATTGACGAATATAACCTATATTGTCGTAGTACAATTTGGGTCTAATCGTGACCTACTTTCCAACTGTATTAAGGGTACATCTTGCAGCAATACGAAGCCTCTATTGTGACGTCACAGCAAAAATCCACTTATGACATCGCTCAAATTGCAGTGTTTGCACTCGAAATTTAGATACCGCTTCGACTTCAAAATGTGGGTTGCACTTATAAGGAAACTGATGTATCCTAGATAAACACAATATACATACACTCTAAGAAAATATAAGATTTTTTGTCCATTTGCCTTGAAACAGTTATAAATGCTTGGTAAAATTCACATTTATACCGTTTCTAAAGCTCACGCTAAATATTTGTTTTATATTTTCTGACCATATACATGTATTGTCTCTTTATATTATAAATTAAAGACCGCATCAGCCTTAATATAAGCGGTATTGTTTCCCTTTTTCTCAATATCAGCGTGTAGCGCCAAGATGATAACATCTACCTTCAATTAATTGAAAGAAACTATCTTCTGTCTGTATGAAATTTTTCGAAACTAAGGGGTATCTCCCTCGTGCATAGCTCGGTCCTTAGCTGCTTTTTGGCTTTAACATTTTGGTCTTTTTGGCATTTATTTCTGCTCTACAACATTTTCGATGTTGTTTTTGTTTTCCAGATTTTTAGGCCTCGAGCACAACTGATGAAACATTGTTTGTCGAAATGCGCATATTGTGTACTAAATTTGGTATCATAGATTGTTTTTAATGACAAAGACCTGATTAAAATAATATTAAAAAGATAATTATAAAATAATATGAGACATTTTTTATCTTAAAAGCCAGGTGTAAGAAGAAAAATAAAAGAATTTCGTCAATAGAAAGCAAGCTAGGATTATAAAGTGGTGCATGTTAGAAGTTTCAATTATCATTAGAATTGAGAGATCAGTGGTCCTTAAGTGAATTCCCTTCGAGGTACGAAATGTCAGATGTACAGGAAATAGGAGACACGTATGTCTAATCGTATACACGTGTACCATACATGTAGATGCTCTGCAAAATTCTCAACTGTCAAAAACAAAAACAAAAAACAAAACAAAACAGAAAACAATAACATTTTGAAAAACTAACAACTTTTGAAATCATCAAATTGGCTAGGCTAGAAATTAAAGACAAGGTAAATGTTGAAATGAAGCGTATAAAATTTCATACTTGTTCGTATTTGAAAACATTTCATTTTTAAGTATTGATTTTGAATGTACAAGTGATGTAAACACTTTTTACTGAATGTTTGTAACGCAATCACGTTAGAGCTGTCCTCCAGATATGCTTTAATAATAAGCTATTAGGAAAAAAATACGGTTAATCCCTTTTGTCACTCATATGTTAGTTTGTTAATTAATCTAGTTATAAAAATGAAAAACTATTGCAACATTTCCGATTAATATGAAATTAGTCATATTGATTGTCGAAATTGGTGTTAAATCATTCATTTACTTATTGTCCTGTACATGCACAGATGGCAAAATAACAGATTAATTAATCTAGGGTCAAGTACATTGTGAATTTTAGGGATAAAAACTCTCCTATTTAAATCAGACAATCAACGGTAATATGACGAAAAAGACATACACGATGTTTTAACAAGTAGATAAGAGATATTGCCAGAGTTATTGATTTTTTAAAAAAATCAGTTTTGGTTTACGATATGAAGTTTTTTTGGCAAGTGAGTGCACCGAACAAGCTAAAGAGTTTCATATATTGTGTCGAGCAGCTGATATTTTACTGTATCTATATATAGAAAACCAAATAATTGATTTATCGTATTGTGTTTTTGAGTGCGTCCTTGGATAGCATCTGTATGATAAGTAAGCTAGCCAGAGGTTTACTTGTAAGTTCGGGTGCAACTTATCATCTTCGGGTCAAACATCGGTGATAAGGTCGTATCAAACTTAATAACGTCAGGTCAACATTTTCGGCGTCACAAAGTCGTGAGCTGACAAATACTGAACAGCTGAGCAGAGTGAGATACAGATGGGTGCAGATATAACCTGAACAAAAGTTAACTTAATCCAGTCCTAATGACTGCTCTAAAGGACCGCTCCTAACCAGACCAGTAAGTTAACTTAAGTGTAGAACAGACTTACATCTTGACTGCTTTTTTTTCTAACGGCAAGTTTGGTCTAGGAAAACCTTTAAAATGTGGTTAAGGATCAACAGCAGAAACGTAGGTATATTTACCAGGACGAAATAATGTTCAATTTTATCTAAATTAAGACCAGGTACTGCTTGAGATATAAAATACGAAAGTCTAAATTTTGACATGAGCTTCAGTAAAGTATCAGTAATATTTTAACTTCTAATAGTGAGGCAGTTTATTATCAGTTGGCTATTAAGACTGAAGTAAACCTCTAGTTTAAAATTCAATACCGTTTCTTACATTTCAGGCACTTGTTTATTAATATCCTGGTGTTACCGAATTTCGATAACGTAACAACATGTTTGCATTTATCGTATATTTCGTGTTTTTCTTCCCCAGTTATTCAATTGTATTTTAATTTATAGCTGTCGATAAACATTTGTGTAAAATATAAAGATCGTCCGACTCCAAATCAATCTGGGACATACCTTTCAAGTTTTGTTGCTATTTTTACTAAACAGGAAGTGATGTGACCGAATTCCGATAGGGGAGATAATTTATTTTTTTCATAAATGTATGGAGGATCTAAATAACATTTTATGAAGTGTTTTTACCTTTACTTCCAGGAAAATAATTTTCTATACTTATTTACTGTTATTAATGCTAGAAACTTCAAATTAAAATGTTTTAAAAATAAATATGAGAAACTTTATTGTGAACAATTATTGAAACATTTTTTTAATTTTGTACACAGTGTGGACATAGAATGCGTGTGTCTTTTCTAACTACTTTTTCTGGAACACAGTATGATAAATGTACCCAATGGTCACATGAAACACATTCAGCCCATTTAACAAATTCTATGTATGGCTTGTTTCTTAAAGCTTTGGGTTCATAATCACCACAAATACAGCATTTTTCATCATCACTTATACTTAAAGTGTCATCCTCATATAGAATTTCAGGTTCGGTTATTTTATTTTGTATTTTTGATGGACCAGGCTGCTGACTATCAACAGTTTCGGGTACTTTCAAGTTTTTCTTAGTTTTTTTATTCTTATCACTCTCAGTTGATACATTCGATTTCTTTGCAGTTTTTTGCTTTCTTTTTAAAGACTCCTCCTGAAATTCCTCCACTTTTTTTGAGACACATGATTCAGTAATTGCTTTACCAGCGATTATGTTACTTATATTTCGTCTCGGTTTTTTGCAACATTTACAGCTTTAAGGACATCGCCTCCTCTTTTGGCAAAAAAGTCACTACTACATGCAGATATTGTATTTGATACAGATTCTGTTGAATCACTGCTTGGATTTTCTTTATTTAAAATAGATTTTCCAGTGTATACAAGAGAAGGAATTGTACTCGCTGTATCAATGACTGATGGATTTACGGGATAAATACCAGTTTTTTTGAACGACGAACGTAAATTTTCGGGATTTAAGGATTTTTCATAAACCTTGCAAACTAAAGAACAGATGTCATATCGCGTTACGGACCTACCAACACTCTGACGCATGAATTTATGAACCTCTTGTTGATAGAGGGTTTCAAATGGCCCGAAACATCCAACATCCATGGGCTGGAGGATGTGACTTGTATGCGGCGGTAAAACAAATAATATTATATTTTTTTCTTGAGCCCATTTTATTAAAGGCAATGAAATATGACTGCGGTGTCCGTCGTACAATAGTAGAACAGGTTGAGATGGATCTCTTGACTGAACATACTTTGAGAAATGGTCTTTAACATAAGACGTGAAAATATCTGTATTGGAATATCCCGTATCACTGACAGTTCCATTACAACCAGGAATCGCGCCATTCAGTAATTCAGGAAGCATTCGCTTTCCAGGAAAAACCATATACGGAGGAATATTAGAACCAGCCGCATTGCCACATCCTAGAACAGTAACGGTTTGTGATCGCTCGGGAGTTACAACTTGGGCGATATTATTTCGAGAGGTTACGATATGGGGAGGTTTGCCACCTCCGGTGTTAATTCCCTTTTCGTCAACATTGTATATTAGGTGAGGTTTATCCTTCAGGTCGTATTTGGTAAGTATTTTGTCAAGTTCATCAAAATATTTCCTGACACATTCAGGCGAAGCAGCCTTTGCTCTAAGTTCAGAGAGCCCTGAAGGTTTAACTGAATGTAGTTCCGGCCATCTTTTGATAAAGTTGTAGTACCACTTCATAGTAAGTTCTCTTCCTTTTTCCCTCAGATTAAGATTTATAGCATAATCAGATGCGAGATCAACTACTTCTGCTCTCGTCAAACCATACCCAATCTCTGCCATTGTTTTTACATGTTCTACCAGGAACGATTCCTCTTCCTGACTAAATAGGGGAGGGGCTCCAGCTTGACAGCAATCAATGTTAACTCTACCGTCAACACGATCTCTTAATGTAGTAAGAGGAACACCATATCGTTTGGCTGCACCATGGACACTCATTCCTTCCTTCTTCACGGCAGTAAAAGCATTGTCTAAAACCTCGTGATCATACTGCTGATATGTTCCACTCTTTACAGCAAATATCTGAAATATAAAAAAATATAAAATACATTAGGGTTACTATTTTAAATTAAAAAAACCTAAAAACACACAGAAAATAGATAAAATAATTACCATTAATGAATAATTTAAAATTTAATAGAGAAAAATCACATAAAGTAGTGCTAAACAAAATGTTTCATTAGTAAAAAAATTCAAAATGTATTATAAAATATTCTTTTAATCTAAGACTAGCATTTTTTTCAGATTTTTTTCTTGGTGATAGACGTTCACTGATGCTAATTCTATACCGAAATGTTAATAGCGATAATTCATCGACATCCGAATTACCGATTAAAATATCGACCTATCGGAATACGGATACTATCAACATCAGGACTCGGCACGATTTATAATATTTATGTACCTGTGCTCATCTAGTCGTCCTATAGAAAACAAAATCCTACCTTTAAATTCACAAATCATTTTGTCAAAACTGCCAGGCTATGCAAATACGACTTTAAAACTACGGCCTAAACTTCTGTTTACTTCCGAAAAATATGCTATTACAACTTTGAATCTTTTAAAAGATTAAGTATTCTTTCACTATTTGTCTGATGTAAATATACTCTGATATTGCATCATATAACATTTTATTGATCCTTTAAATACCCTTCCCATAATGTCATGCTGTTCTTGTCTGCTGGAGTTATCTCCCTTTGATTAATAATACTGATGAAAATTTTAAAAAATCCGTTTATGGCTCTTTTTGTCAAAAGCGGTACAGGCAATCGACCTTTCAAATTTCGTACTAACCCATTTTTTTTTCAAAAACATATTACGGACCACTGCATTCCTTATCGAACTTGATATGTTTTTGTCCAGAAACGTTATGCATTCGGTCCTCTGAAACAAAAGTAAGAGCACAGAAATCAAATGTCTTCTCAGAGGACAGACCATTGTCATAACACGAACGCATAAAGATCAGACTCGACATGACAACACCGGTATTAACACGCAAAAATCAGACCGGATATAATAACACCACAATACAAACGCAAAATTCAGACTGGACAAGACAACACTGATACAAACGAAAAAATCAAACACGAGACAACACCAATACAAACACTGGACAACACCGATATAAACACACTAAAAAATAACACCGTATTTAATAACACCAGTGCAAACCCAAAAATCAGGCTATACAAGACAAAACTGATACAAACACACAAATCAGACCGGACAAGACGGCATCAATAAAAACACACAAATCAGACCGGAGAGCAACACATTACAGACACAAAATTCAGACCTGACATGGTAACACAAATACAAACACAAAAATTAGACCAACATGACAACACCAATACAAACACAAAAATCAGACTGGACATGGCAACACAATACAAGCACAAAATTCAGACCGGATATAACAACAACAGTACAAATACAAAAATCAGACTGGACACAGCAACAGAATACAAACACAAAAATCAGACAAGACATGACCAATACAAACACAAAAATCAGATTGGTCATGAAAACACCGATGCAATCACAAAAATCTGACTTGACATGACAATACCACGTAATATGAAAACAAAAATCAGATATGACAACTTTAGACTGGACACGGCAACACAATACAAAAACAAAAATTAGACTGGACACGATAACACCAATACAAACACAAAAATCAGACCTGACATGATAAAAACAATACAAACACAAAATCAGACCTGACATGTCAACAAGAATAGAAATATAAAAATCAGTCTGAACAAGACAACAACAATACAAACACAAAAATCAGACCTGACATGTCAACACCAATAGAAACATAAAAATCAGTCTGAACAATACAAACACAAAAATCAGACCGGACATTAGGACACCTATACTAACACAAAATATCAGACTTGACATGACAATACCGATACAAACCCAAAACTTAGACTGGACATAACAACACCGATTCAAACATAAAATCAGACTGGACATGGCAACACAATACAAAACCAAAAATCAGACTGTACATGGCAACACCAATACAAACACAAATATCAGACCTGATATGATAACAACAATACAGACACAAAAATCAGTCTGGACAAGACAAAAACAATACAAACACAAAAATCAGACCGGACATGAAAACATAGATATAAACCAAAATCACACCGGACATGATAACACCGATGCAAACCAAAATCAGATCAATCGAGCAAGACAACTCTGATGCAAACCAAAAATCCGACCAGACGAGAAAACAGCGACACAAATCAAAAATCACACAGTAATAACTGTCTTCA